>CAUYRH010178757.1:0-18625 GCA_963574655.1 Perodicticus potto
TGAGAGTGCTCTGGAGTCAGACAGTCCAAGGCAGACTCAAGGTGACTGGTGTACCAGTTAGGAGCTGGGTGACCCTGGACAAGTTCCTTAACCTCCCTGTACGACATTCTCACCATTTATAAAGTGGAGATAATAATACCTACCTCACTGGGTGGTAAGAGAAAAGAATGAGACAAAGACTAGCAGTGAGCTGCCTGGCCACTTCACACCTTTTTGTGAAGGCGTGAAAGATCTTGGTAGGGGGTGCATATCTCATTTTTTTTTTTTAACACAGAGTCTCACTATGTTGCCTTCAGTAGAGAGCTGTGGCATCACAGCTCACAGCAACCTCAAACTCTTGGGCTTAAGTGATTCTCTTGCCTCAGCCTCCCAATATCTGGGACTACAGACACCTGCCACAACGCCTAGCTATTTTTTTGTTATTGTTGTGGTTGTTTTAGCAGGTCCTGGCCAGATTTGAACCCACTAGCCCCAGTGCATGTGACCGGCACACTAACCACTGTACGATGGGAGCTGAGCCTCATATCTCATTGTTGAAGACAAATGTGCCAAATAGATTCCCAGCCTCCTTTGCAGCTAAGGCATATGAATAGACTCTATCAAAGAAAGCATCCATGCCAGTCTTTGAACTTAGAGCTAGCGACCAAAAATATAGAGGCCAAGAAGACTTTTCTATGGTGGTGGTGATAGCAAGATCAAGTTCCTGGGGTGCAGTGTCCACCACACTAGGACATAGACCCAGGGCCCGAGTTCTACAACATCCTGGGTGCCAGCCACAGTGTCTACCTCTCAGCAGCAGCAGGGGATCCTCCCCAGGCTCATCTGCAACCTGGTTTTGGCCCCACGTCTGGTTCTCCGGCCCTTCCTGAAATTTTATGAACTACTCCATTTCTTTTTTATAAATTCATTTTTCTACTCAGAGTAGCCAAGGAGAGTTTCTGTTGCCCTCCACTAAGAACCCTGATTCATGCAGCATTTAGTCCAGGAACTGGCATCTAGTTATTGCTCCATAAATAAACACTACTCATGTTATTAGGGCTAGAAGTGATCAGCGTCTTTGGAGCTGACCCACATTAATCTAACTCTCAAGAGACTGATGTCTACTTCTGGGGCCAAAAGCATGATTTAGGTTGATTGGAACCCACAAAGGGCCCACTTGCCTGGACCCCCTAATCAGCACCTTATCTCTCTGCATCACAACTACAGTATACTCAGTAGACCTGGAGTTTGACTAGGAGCAGAAAGCTAGATGTCTTGGGGTCTAGTACGTTTAAGCAAAGGGGACAGATATCCAATATCTGAATTTCTGCCTCAGACCTGCCTCCTTCCCCAGGAATTGCTGAATCAACATTTCAGGATTCCCAGTCTTAGGAATCCCCCTGTCTAGCCCTAAAGTTACTAACTTAGATGTCCCTAGACAGACTCAGTCAACCAACTCAATAAGAATGTTCCCATGAGGGACCCTTATAGGTCACCTCTGCATTTAATCTTTCCTAATCTCATCCTCAGGAGCTCCTCCCAAGTTTAGGCTATGGGAGGGCTTGCTGTGGCACCTGTACAACCAGGTGCATACCAGGCACTGAGGTATCTGCCCTGCCACAGCTTGAGCTTCTTCATGACATGTGTGCACCAGGGATTGAGCAGATGTCACCTTGACAATGGTGGCCAGTACCAAGAAACTTCTGAGTATGTCCTGCCATAACCATACTCCAACACACAGCAGCTTGAAGGCAGAAAACTGCAGCTCAGATGCCCAGCTCACAGTATTCAATCCTCAGGACAGGAGTCAGGGACCATGAGCCCCGCAGTCATAGACAACATGTGGTGTGGCCAAGAATGATCTCCCACCCTTTTTCACCAGGAAAGTCCTATCTGGCCTTTGTGATAAGCAGAATCCAATGATGTCTCCCAAGATCACCACCCTCTGGTGTACATACACCACATAATCCCTAGGACTGCAAATAGGACGGATTTTATGTTATATTATATGGCGCAATTGACTTTAGGAAAGGGAGACTCCAGGGTGAGTCTGAGCCAATCAGATGAGCCCTTAAAAGGGACTGAGCTTTCTTCCTGAAGTCAGAAATTCTAGGAACAAGGGAGTCACAGCCCAAGGGAGATTCTTCATTTCTGGCTTTGAGAATGGAGAAGGCCACAAGGCAAGGAATGTGGGCAGCCTTGAGCTCCTGAGAGAGGCTCCCATCCAACATCCAGCAAGGCAGCCAGGACGTCAGTCCTACAACCACAAGGAACAGAATTCTGCCACAACAGCATGTGCCTGGAAGAGGACCCTGGACTCTGGAAGAAAATGCAGCCCAGTGAACATCTTGACTTTTTTTAGCCTCATGAGACAGATTCTGAGCAGAAAACCCAGTCATGCTATGCCCACATACTTGACCTACAGAACTGTGAGCTAATAAACACAAGTTGTTTGAAGTTGCTAAATTTTAAGTGACAATTTGTCAATGTAGCATCAAAGATGAATACAACCCTCAAGCCCCACCTTCTTCCCAGGATGAAATTTATAGTTGATGCAGCTGGTGAGGGGACTAACAGAGAAAGGTCCCAAAAGAATGGACTGAGGACCAGTGGGGAAGGAACCCAGGGACAGCAGAGTAGGTAAAATGGACAGAAAGAGGTTCTATTTAAGCCAGAGGTCCCACCTCTCTCTCCTTCAGACCATGAGAAGCCATGTAGCCCCTTCTAGTTCCGAGTTTTGCTCACAGGGATGCTCCCTGACCCCAGAGAAACTTCTGGGGCTGATCAAGGCTGATCAACCGCTTGGCTTGGCCAACATCCCCATGGTGGAAGATAAGAGGCATTAAAAGGGCTAACATCATCCCAGGTGGAGATAGGGACCTGGGCTATTGCTCTGTGTAATCAGCCTTGACAGCAGCTCCTGAGACACTTCCCCATTTGTGTGCCCCAACAATTGACATAGATCAAGGTGACTGACACACCAGCTCTGGAAGGGTCCTTAGAGATTAGGGTCCATGTCTCAGATGTGCCAGACTGGATCCCTGTTCCCAGTCCAACATTCTTCCTGCTTCCTCAGTGAGATTTCCCTCCTTCCCCTCCAGGAATCTCACCAGAGACCGTGAACACATAGCAAGTTTCAGAAGGAAGATGTCTTTGTGGTCAGTGGCTCCCTGTGCATCCCAGTCCATCTTCTGCTCTCCATCTCTGCTGCTACCTTGCTGGCTCCACCACCATGTCTAATAACATGCATCAGAGTCCACTGTCCCCCCATTTGCCACTCAAAGTCTAGCAATTAACCCAAACCCATTGGCACAGGCTGCGAGGCCCTCCATGGTCAGGCTCTGTCTACCGGTGCAAATTCCCTGGGCTGAGTGACCTTTGTCATACTGGTTCCAACTCTATTGACCAAGAAAATGCCTTTGTGCTGGCTCAGAGGGCACCTTCTCAGAGAAGCTTTCTTTCTCTGAGGACTACAAACCCCCCCAAAAATCTGGTAACTGATCCATATCATTACATTTATTCCCATTCACCAAAATGATATGTGTTTTTTTTATTGGTTCCTTGTTTATTTTCTGTCTCCCCCAGCAGGAAACAAACTTCCTTTTTTTTTTTTTTTTTTGGAGACACAGTTTCTTGGTCGCCCTTGGAAGAATGCCATGGCATCATAGCTCACAGCAACCTCAAACTCTTGGGCTCAAGCTATTCTCTTGCCTCAGCCTCCCAAGTAGCTAGGACTACAGGCTCCTGCCAAAATACCTGGCTATTTTTAGAGACGGGGTCTTGCTCTGGCTCAGGCTGGTCTCAAACCTGTGAGCTAAGCAATTCACCTGCCTTGGCCTCCCAGAGTGCTAGGATTACAGGTGTGAGCCACCGCACCCGTCCAGGAAGTAAACTTCTTGACATCAGAGACCTTGTCAGTCTTGTTCACTATCGGGCACTCTGCCCAGGTCATAGAAGTTTTCCAATGACATGCTGAATTAAAATAATCAATTGACTAATTAACTTGAACCTTACCCCCTGGGGAAAGTTTAGCTGAATTTAAGTCAGAGTAAAAGTCTACTTGTTCAATTCTACAGGTATTTTCTGAGCTTCATCCACTGTGGACACGATCCTGTACCAGGCCCCATGCTCTGGATCATTGATTTATTCATTCATTTAAAAAATACTTAGTGATAGTCTTTACTCTCATGAAGGCTGAAGGCAGCTGAAAATAAGGCAAACAGAATGAACCTATTAGCAGGACAGGGCACTGTACTGAGGGGATTCTCACAAGCGTCGAACTTATACAACATTAAAGACACAAAGCTCCAAGGCTACCAGAGTAACCGAAAGGGCTAAGGTAGGCGGAGAGGGCAGAGAGGGCTTCCCTGAGGAGGTAGCACATGGCCTGGGTTCTGAATGACTGACAGACCAGGAGAGGCAGAGAAGAAGTCAGAGGCACTTCTAGGTGCCAAACCATGGCCTGGTAAGTGCTGGAATTTGAAGCAGGATGTGGGTGACTTGGTGTTTCTTGGAGGTTAAGTCGACAGATAAGATGGTGTTTCTGCTTTGCACCAAAGCCTAGCTCCTCCAGCAAGCAGTGCAGACTTGCTGGCCAATTCCTCAACTCCTCTTGCTCCTTACACCATAGTAATCTGGTTTCTATTCTCCTGTTGCTCCACCAAAACTGCTCTTTCCAAGGTGCCCACTGACCACCCAATTGCCAAACCCAACAGACGCTCTTCAGTTCTCGTTCTGCTTGACCTCTGCAGTGAGTGACACCTCTTCACTTCCTCCTTCTCAAAAACTGTCTTGTTATTACGACCTTAGTGGTCATTTATTCCCAGTTTCTGCTGGTGGGCTTCTCATCTTCCTCTGGAAAGTTAAATGTCAGGGATCACCTGGTTTCTCGGATGCCTTTCTTTTCTACCTCTACACAGACTCCATGGGTTATGCCATCAACTCTCATGGCTCCCACTACCAAGTACGTATACTGATCCCTCCCAAATCTTCATCTTCAGCCCCAGGCCTGCTTCTGAGCTGAAGATTTGCACACACGGGCCACCCCAGAAGCCTCTCCACTTGAGTGTCCCGTGAGCATTGGGAACTCAACACATCTCAGACGCACTGCGCATGCACACACATACACCCCCACACAAACCTGATCCTCTTCTTCTGGTCACTTTTTCAGGAGAAATCACCATCTTCC
This sequence comes from Perodicticus potto, assembly GCA_963574655.1. Taxonomy (NCBI): domain Eukaryota; kingdom Metazoa; phylum Chordata; class Mammalia; order Primates; family Lorisidae; genus Perodicticus; species Perodicticus potto. The sequence continues at coordinate 5,168 of CAUYRH010178757.1, forward strand.
ACTTAGATCCCCAAGCCAGGTTCTGAGGCATCCTTCACCCCTTCTGCCCTGACACCCACACAAGGGTAAGTCACACTGTCTTCCTTCGCCATCTCATCCAGCCACTGTCCCATTTCGTCTGCCACTCTGCTAGTCAACTACTCACCACCTCTCCCCTGGATCATTTCAGGGGCTGTCAAATTGCTTTCCCTGCCTTCAGTCTCAGCATCCTCTCCCACTTCCGATGATTTCTAAAATCCAGGGCTAATCACATCAGCACTTCTCAGTCTGTCCTCCTTGCTCCTGGGCACAGATGCTCAGGCCCCTGCTTACTTCAGCCTCACCACTGCTGACACTTTGGGCTGTACCCTTGCTTCTTTGTCACAGGGGCCCGTCCTGTGATCTGTTGACAGCAGCATCCCTGTCCTCTATGAAAAAGATGTGAGTAGTACCTTGTCCCCTGGTTGTGACAGTCAAAAATGTCTCCAGATATTGTCAGGTGGCCCCTCATGGACAAAATCACACCCAGTTGAGAGCCACAACCTCAGCTCCCCAAACCCACACACATACACACACACACACACACACACACAGCTCTAATCATATCAAATACCCTGCTCTTCCCTCAACATTCCATGATCTCTCAGGCTTCCCTATGCAAAGGACTTTTGCACATGTCCTTTCATCTGCCAAGAATGCTCCTTCCTCCCTAACCACTGTGCTCATTCCTTCTCTTCATCCCTTCAAGGATCACCTCTTCCATGAAGTCCACCTTGACTCTCCCAGAGAGATGTGAAAAAGGGCCTACTGGAGGTGTCTCTCTATCCCAGCCCCTCTCCCTCCTCACTGTGGCTGTCTTCTTGCCATTTCCACAGGAGAGCCTGAGCCTCACCTTATTCACCAGCGCATCTCTGGTCCTGCATAGTTCTGGAAACTCGATAGGGGCTCAATGCATGTTGACTGAGTGAGTAAATGAAGAAAAGCAATTCTTGTTTAAGTTTGCCACAGGTTGAGCTGGGCCAACATTCCCTGAAATAAGATTTTCGGTAGGAATTTTAATAACGACAACAGCAGCAGCCACTAATATTTAGGAAGCACTTTCCGTGTGCTGAGTATTTTAAGTGCTCCCTATCATTTCATCTTCTAAACAACTCAGTGAGGCAAGTGCCATTTCTATCCCTAAATTGTAGACAAAAAGCTGAGGCTCAGAAAGGTAATGTTCTTTGCTAGGGAAGTGTCAGAGCCAGGATCCCAGTCCAGAGCCTGTGTGTCTCCCTAGTGCAAGGCATTTGCACCCCTGCAAACTTACTGTGTAAGTTACATGGGGAGGGTGATGATTTGGGGAATACGAAGAATGTGGTCCTATTTTTGAAAAGAACCTGGCTCCATTCTCTGCTCTGCTGCCCATGGCTAGACCATCTCTGCCAAGGTCCCCTCATCTCCCAATCTGCTTTTGCCCATTTATGAGTTAAGTTGAAGATGAGCCACCTCAAGTGGATGGGTAAATCCTCACCCATTGGGTACTGTGCACCTTATCTGGGTGAAGGGCATGCGTCCATGTATAACTTTAATTCAGTCTGTACAAAAACAAAGTATGTAAACAAAACGTGTACTCCCTAATGTTCCGAAATAAAAAAATATTAAAAACTATGGCCACCTCATAGGGTTTGGGAGGACTGACTGGGAGGAATTAGGGCAATAATCTACGAAGTGCCTGAAACATAACAGACCCTCAGCAAAGAAACAATTCCTGTTTTAGAAATGAAGAAAGTAAGGCTTGAAGAGCTCAGTGATGGACCAAGTTCATCACTGTATGAGACAAGTTACAATCCCTTCCACTGCACTGAGGGATAAAGTTATGATCACCTGGAATTATAACTCTGCTCTCACCAACTGGAAGCTTAGAGTGAGGATTGGAGGTGGAATATCTATCTCTCTCTGTGTGTGTCTCTTTCTCTCATATCTGCTATAATTTTTGAGCCTCCGTTCTGATCCAAGCAGGGTACAATGTCCTAGGGATACACACGGGCAATAAGAGATACAGTTACTGCCTGTGTGGAGTTCCCAGCCTGATCAAAGATGAGTCTTAATATTTTTTGTTAACAAGTAACAATGGTGTGATCATACATTACACTGCAACTGTGACAAGCTCTAGCTGTAGCGGTATCTGGCGCTGTGAAAATCTATACTAAGTAACAAGGAAGGATGGGGCATCTGGGCTAAGGGCTGAGAGAACTGTTAAACTTAGGGCTGGGTAGGGCACATTCCAAGCAGGGAGAACAAAACCATTTTACTGTTAAATAGTGTACTTGACCTGTGAGGTGATTTTGCACATGTAACAAAAACAGCTGCCATTAATAAAGGACATACTATGTGTGATGACCAAGGACTTTTCACGTGGAGCCTTCTTCATCCTCACCACTCTCTGAGGCAGGTACTTTAACCCCCATTTTCAGGTGAGGAAACAAAGGCATTAAGAGACTACAGACTCCTTCAAGGACACCCAGCCTGAGAAAGCAAGAATGAAACCAGAGCTGTCCGCCCACTTCCCAGCCCTGGGGAAGGAACTCGCAGCCCTGCCCCTGGTGATTGACATTTCTGCGGGCTTGAAATTTCTACATTGACTGCTGGGGAAACAAAAGTAGCACAAAAATTGAATATGAAGATTGATGTTTTTCATTAACTTTGGCTTAAGATTTGGGGTAATTAGAAAGTCTTTTTTTTTGGCCTTTGAAGTTTTCTCTAAATAATAAAAGAGAACTTGTGTTGCTTTCTTTGTTAGGCAGAAACAAGCCAAAGTGCTTTCAGGGTGGTTTTTTATCCTAAACTATGGTGGTGGCAGTTCAGACTCCAGCAGGAGTAAAATGTGAAAACGCTTCCCTCCGCCTTCCCCTTAGGGCACCAAGGATGACACTCACATCTGCTACCAGCCCGGGTGCTCTACATCCGTCACTCACTACCTGCTGGTTTCTCTTTGAACAGTTTGATGTTCATTAAGTCATCTAATCCTTACAACTCCATAACGTGTGTCTACTGTTACCCCATTTTAGATAAAGAAACAGAGGCACTGTGCATTTGGGCGCCAGAGCTTGTGTGGGGGAAGAGCCGAAAATTAGTCCCTTTCTTTATTTTTGAAGACAGAGTCTCACTCTGTGCCCTTGGTAGAGTGCTGTGGCGTCATAGCTCACAGCAACCTCAAACTCCTGGGCCAAGTGATCCTCTTGCCTTAGCCTCCCGAGTAGCTGGGACTACAGGCACCTACCACAACACCTGGCTAGCTTTTTCTGTTTTTAGTAGAGATACACACAGGCAATAGGAGATATAGTTACAGTAGTAGAAATGGGTGTCTCACTCTTGCTCAGGCTGGTCTCAAACTCCTAAGCTCAGGCTATCCACCTGCCTTGGTCTCCCAGAGTGCTAGGATTACAGGTGTGAGCCACCACGCCTGGTCTAGAAGTAGATCTTAAACAGTCCAACTCCAGAGTCCAAGCTGCTTCTACCTTTTATTCCCGAAGTTTCTAAGTCCTTGCAACAAACTCCTGTGGCACTTACTGTCTCCATTATAGTGAGGAAACTGAGGCCTGATCAGGGTGGTTAAGGGTTTCTTCAAGGTCACACGGTTGGTGCCTGCAAAGCCCAGAGCCTTTCCCACGCAGAGGGAAAGCCCGGAGCCTTTCCCCTACTCTCTACCCCACCGTCAGGCCTGGGAGGTGACATTGGGCCCAGGAAAGGAAATGCTGACAGGCCTTGAGCAGATGTTTGGGGTTAGAAAATAAGATATTAAGGCTACTGAACCGTAGCTCAGTGGGTAGGTTGCCAGCCACATACCTGGGTTCGAATCCAGCCCGGGCCCACCAAACAATGACAACTATAACCAAAAACTAGCCAGGCATTGTGGTGGGCACCTGTAGTCCCAGCTACTTGAGATGCGGAGGCAAGAGAATCGCTTAAGGCCAGGAGTTGAAGGTTGTTGTGAGCTATGACACCACAGTACTCTACCAAGGGCAACAAAGTGAGACTCTGTCTCAAAAAAAGAAAAGAAAAGAAGATATTAAACCCCTTGGAGTAAGGAAACACTAGGTATGATCTTGGGTTCAATCACCCGCTGGTAGGCACCTGGGCTGTTGGCAGCCAGCACCTCCCACTGAACAACTACCACCAGATTATGGATAGTGAATAGTGGATGGGATGCCATCCTCTGGAAATTTCTAAGGCAGCTCTTTTGTGAGAAGCCTAGTAGACAGCATCTCACGCCCTGACTTCTATTATCATCCAGACTCTCAGGTCTGTTGACCAGGCTGTGGTCTGGCTCACTGTCTGGGACCCCTGTACAGGCAGCAAAGGGAAGCAGAAAGGAAGGGGTGTGGGATAAATAAGTTGTGGCATAGCCTTAAATGGGGTGTAAGCAACCATTAAAAATCATATTTTTGGTGACTATTTGATGACTTAGAAAAGCTTATGAGATCAATAAGTTATCACACATGTCGAGTCAAACGATGGGAGGAAACATACCACTGTGTTAACCACAGTTAACCCTCAGTGGTGTCATTAACAGCAATGCTTCTTTTTTTGTTTGTTTTTGCAGTTTTTGCAGTTTTTGATGTTTTTGGCTGTGGCCGGGTTTGAACCTGCCACCTCTGGTATATGGGGCCAGCACCCTACTCCTTTGAGCCACAGGTGCCGCCCAGCAATGCTTCTTTTTCATGCAGCCCTTTATTTTCTGATGTATTTTGCAGCAACCATACCTCTCTTACATAAGAATAAATGTAAAAGTGGCTGGGCACTCATGCCTATAATCCTAGCACTCTGGAAGGCTGAGGTGGGAGGATCTCTTGAGCTCAGGAGTTTAAGACCAGCCTGAGCAAGAGCAAGACCCCTGTCTCTATTAAAAACAGAAAAATGATCTGGGCGCTATGGTCCCAGCTACTTGAGAGGCTGAGGCGGGTGGATTGCTTGAGCACAAAAGTTTGAGTTTGCAGTGAGCTATGAGCCATAGCACTCTAGCCTGGGCAACAGATTGGGACTCTGTCTCCCCACCTCCTAAAATAGTGATCCCTCTTTTCCATCCAGCTCTTTATTTTCTGATGTGTTTTACAACAACCATACTTCTCTTACATGAGAACACAGGTAAAGGTAACATGTAACTGCTACCTTAGAAGTCAGACAAACCTGGTTTAAATGTCAGCTCCACAGAGCACTACTTGGTGAGCCTAACTTTTCCCATCTGTAGAATGGGCTGATCATACCCAATTCCCTGGGGTGAACCATCTTAAAGGAGATCGCCACCCAAAGCTCCTATGTCATGCGTTTGGCTGTGCTTCATGTGGCTGATATTCTCCCGATGAGGCCCGCTGGGGGCACACTTGCCTCCAGTTCCTCCCTGCTGAGGCCAGTGGCAGGAGAGAAGGATTGCATTGCAAGAGTCTTGCGGAGCAAAATCAAAACTTGTGAAACTCCTGGGTTTCTTCCTTGCTTCCTCATTTGAGAGAGCAGTTGGTCCCACTTGAGCAGGAAGAGGGCCCTCAGGACAGAAAGATGAGGCTGTGCTCGGGTGGTTTCTCCCTCCCACCCATCTTCCCCTACCATCTTCTCTGACTTTCAGAATAGAAGCATTCTCTGCACTTCCTAGGGAATCCAGCCTTTTTTAAAAATAACAGCTTTATTGAGATTTAATTCATATACCATGCGATTCATTCATTTAAAGTGCAAAATTCAATGATGTTCAGTATATTCAAAACATTTTCATCACCTCCAAAAAAAATCCTTACCCATTAGCAGTCACTCCCCATTTCCTTCTCACCCAGGCCTAGCCAATCACTAATCCACTTTCTGCCTCTACAGACTGGCGTATTCTGGACATTTCCTATATAAATAGAATCATGCTATATGGGGTCTCTTATGACTGGCTTCTTTCACTTAGCATAATGTTTTGAAGGTTCATCCATGTTGCAGCGTGTATCACTACTTCTTTTTATTGTCAAATAATATTCTATCGTATGATACATTTTATATATTCATTCACCAATTGCTGGACATTAAGCATCTTTTGGGGGGTTTGATATGTTATCTGTAATGTTAGCTGTGATCTGTTCAGTAACTATCATGTGCAAGGCTCTTGATCTAATCTCTAATTGCTATAACATCCCAGGAGGTGTGTGTGTTTTTCCCATCATACTGATAAAGAAACTGAGATGTTCACCCAAGGAATGAATGGCTTGACTCACCCAAGGCCACACCAGAGACAGAGCTGGGATTAAAAAGGGTCCTTCCCACTGCACACATTGAACCTTCCACCCCCAAGTGCTCTGTCTCCCTGCAACTGGGTCTGAAGCCACAACAAGATTCTACTCAACCAGTGATCATTCATGCAACAAGTCTTAGCTGGCACTGTGTGGACCGCAAGCACACGTTAGTCAGAGCTGGAACAGCAGACCTTGCCTCCTGGAGTTTGCTGCCCGGGTGAGGAAAGGTCACCAGGAAGGGTATGAGCTTCCAGAGTCTCAGACATGTTGGAGAACCCAAAGAATGATTTTTAGAGGCATTTTGAGCAGGATCTGGCAGACATGGTGAGGAGCTGGTACACACACAGATCCAGAGACTAGGAACCTGGGGATGGGTATGTCCCTGTTGGTGGGAGGTGAAGGGGGTGGGAGAGAAGCTGGGATCACACCTGCTGGGAGCCTAGAATGTCAGGCTGCAGTCTGGGTTTTTGTCCTTGGGCAGAGAAACCACTGAAAACTTTTGAGCAGGGAAACAAGATCAAATCCATCCATTTCAACTCTGGTGACCGTCTTCAGACCCAGGATTCTAGACCCCTAAAAAAGGGAAGACCTGGGCTTCAGACCTGTGCCTCCCCATATGTCCAGGCTGACAGGTTGCAGGTGCTCCACAGACATTTGCTGAATGATCAAGGAGTCAAATGAAAGGATGACAAACCTATCACCAGTCCCATCCCTTCCCCACCCCCATCCATGCCTAGCCCCTCTTTTGGTTAATTGGAATAAAACAGCTGGTGAGCTCCAGATCCTCCAGGTTGGTCTCGCCCACCCATGCTCTCCTCCCTCACCTCTCCCTACTGTCCTCCCCCCCTCCGTCCTGTGCTCTCAGCCCACGAGGCAGCAGCAATATCTTTACACCTCACAATTGCCCCCCAGGGGTAGAAATGATTAACTGCACTTTGCAGGTGGGGAAATTGTGACTCAGAGTGGTTAAGGGACTCACCCAGCTGCTGAGGGGCAGAACTTACACTCCAACTGTGACCTTCTGGTTCCATCTAGTGCCTCAGGCTGGGGATGTGGAGTGAGGGATGGGAGGGGAGGAAGATGAGGCAGTGCAAGGGCCTCCTGGGGGAGGGAGTCTCTGAGCCCACAACCCCAGGCCCAGGAGGCAGACCCTAGTCTGAGGGCTCCTGCCCCCCCAGCTCTGGGGGCAGCTGCCACACTAGGACGTGCAGCCAGATCCCCACCACCCCAGCTATGTTCATACCCTGGGGGGTGGAGGAAAAGGGGGCACCCTCAGGACCTCAGGCACATACACATACACATATACACCAGCCCCACAGTTTAAACAGTAGTTGCCTTAGACACAGATGCTTTATTTTTCTATAAATCATTCCCCAAAGAAATTGTTTATAAAAGGCCCAAAGCAAATAACTATCTCTACTCTTGAAGAGGAAAACATTCCCAAGATGTTTCATCAGAAATCCATCGGTTGGGCAAGTCATCTGATTCCCGAGGTCCTTGGGGTGGCCTGACTCTATCACTGTTCTTAACATCTTCTAGGACATTAGCTCCAGAAAGAACCTTCAAGTCCAAAACACTCTCATTTTACAGATGGGAAAGTGATGCTCAGATCAGAAAGGGTCTGGGCCAAGGTCATCCCAGCATATGTGGCAGAGCTGGGATGAGGCCCAGGAATGCAGCCCTCTCACCCCTGTGTCCTCACCCCCAAAGCTCACTGTGAGTTCTCTAACCAAGGCTATGCCTTGGAGGGAAAACTGGGGCTGCTTCCAGCACCACCTGTAAACACCAGCAGTACAGCTGAGGCCATGATGACCTCACTCTTCATCTGGGAATTTAACTGGAGGCAGAAAGTCCAGGCACACACAGTTTTCAGGGCCAAACAGGCCTGAAACAGGAGTAAGTGGCCCCTTCTTCCTGCCATCACTTCCCCTGGGGTCAAGGTCTGCCAAGGCCATGTGCAGGGAGCCGCTCCAGCTTCCACAAGCCTTTGCTATTGGTCTGTGTAACATCAATCCATGTGGCTACTGAGATTTTCATCTTGCTGATCAGAATTCCTGGCTGGCAGCTAACTAAGGTTTTTTGCTTTTTTTAATAAGAAAATCGTGGCTATTTAATACAAGTAGGCTGAGTAGGCAGAATCTAACTGGACTCCTCAAAGGTGGAGAAAGATAAGCAAAAGAAACATCTCCAGGGCTGAAAAGTGAGGGCTTCTGAACTATAAGACAGAGGGAGGATTCTCTTTCTTTGTTCGCAACTCCCGGTACACCAGGAAGGGGTGGACGAACGTTAGAACTGTGGCGAGCACCAGCGTCACATATACCTGCATGGGAGAGAGGGGAGAGTGAGGCAAGGACCTGGAAATCTGAGCAATGCCCGTAACCAATGAGGGGACCAACATTCACCCAGTTTAGAATCTGCTTTCCACCCACATGCTCTAGAGCCCTGGAGGAAGGACTTCCAGTAATTTTTCATTCTGCCCTGTGGGGTGTGCGAGGGAGGAATATTATGCCCATTTCACAGGTGAAGAATCAGAGGGCTGGAGAACATTCAGTGACCCGCTCAAAGTCACATGGAAAGCTGACAGAAACTCCAGCTAGAAAACATATTAGGTCAGGTTACCTGATTATCACAATCAAGTAATTCTCTGTTTTAAGTTTAGTCTTTTTTTCTCCAAAGGACTAATGTAAACTCTGTGCTATACTTTGTTGGGTTTTTTTTTTCCTTTTTTTTAAATGAGGCAAACAGACTCAGCGCTTGTAGCTCAACTGGCTAGGGCGCCAGCCATATACACTGGAGCTGGTGGTTCGAATCCAGCCTGGGCCTGCCAAACAACAATGACAACTACAACCAAAAAATAGCTGGGCAATGTGGCAGGTGCCTGCAGTCCCAGCTACTTGGGAGGCTGAGGCAAGAGAATCACTTAAGCCCAAGAGTTTGAGGTTGCTGTGAGAGCTGTGACGCCATGCCACTCTACCCAGGACGATAGCTTGAGACACTGTCTCCAAAAAAAAAAAAAAGGCAGTGCCTGTGGCTTAAGGAGTAGGGTGCCGGCCCCATATACTGGAGGTGGTAGGTTCAAACCTGGCCCTGGCAAAAAAAAAAAAACACTGCAAAAAAATAAAAATAGAGCTATGTAGTGGTCAAAACTCTGAATTCAAAGTCAAAAGCTTTTCTGTTCCTGAACTGGGTGCCTGTGAATACAGAAGTCATGTGACCTTTTAGGCTTTGGTCTCTGCAAGAATCTAGAGCATCGTGCCCACCTCCTGGGCAGGGCCCATGAGTAGCCCTCTAGGGGTGAGGATGCTGGGGGGTACCCTGCCCCTTGGGCCAACTGTGGAAACTGGTGGCCCTAGTAGCCCTAGGGAAGAGGCCAGGGCGGGCTCTCACCACAGGAGGAAAGGTCTCTGAAGTCTTAGGTTTATGCTTGAAATTGGGCAAGGTTTTTTCACCCTACTCCAGAATATGTTTTTTGTTCGCCATAAACACAAAAATATTTTCTCCCCAAATCTGAGTAACACAGACTCTTTGGGAAGCTTGTGCCATGCCAATCCTGTGGCCTTGGTAGCCCCAGCACAGGCCTTGGTCTTCCTACCACCTGAGTTTGAGAAGCAAGACCAAGGGTGTACCCCTGTGCAGAACTGTCCCTGCAGAGACCACACCCAGGCTGGGGCAGCAGGGTCGGGGCAGCTGGGGTCCTGCTGAGTTGGGTCTGCATTCCTGGGCACAATAGGGATGTCCTTCCCTGCAGTACTCACGTAGAAAGGGTCGTTGTGGAGGGGGCCTTTGATGAGGGTGAAGATGGGGAACTGGAACAGGGATACAATGGCCGACAAAGCCATCATCAGCCCAAAGAGCTTTCCAAAGTGCTCGGGAGGGAAACTGGGGAGAGAAACAAATGGGGTTCCAGTGAGCTTCAGAACCCTCCCTCTAAGCAGGCACCTGGCCTCAGTGGGCCTTTGTCAGCCACTTGTTCCCAACTCCCTGCCCTCAGCCTGCCCTTCACCCACCACACCCACTCAACCCTTTCTTCTTCACCTTTGCTCAGACAGTTAGACCTCAGAACATAGAGAGGGCACGTGTGGAGCTGAGGATTCAGCACGTGTGGAGCTGAGGAACACAGGCTGTGCCCAGGAGGTCTTAGGGAGCAGACAGACACATAAACAGAGCTCTGTGTGCCAGACGACAAGTACACCATCAAAAGAACCAAGAATAGAGGACCAACGGCACAAAAAAGGGAAGATACTTCCTTTCCAACTCTCCCCTGGGAGAAATGGAACACAAGTGGGCTTGGGAGGGTAAAGAGAAAAGTTCGCCAGGTAGAGAACAGAGGCAGAGAGCACAGCAGATCCTCTCCACCAGTTTCCAGCTCTGGACATCATCCTATCCTCTCCTGATCACTTCCAGGCCCAACTCGCCTCCCAGTTTCTTTCCCTTGCTTACATCCCTCTGTCCCAGCATGTTCCCCACTGTGGCTCACACCCCAAGCCCACTTACGCGATGGTGAGGAAGGCAGCATTGCCCCCATAGAGGAAGGAGCGGCTGATCACTTGCAAGATGAAGGTGAGGTACTGGAGGGGGAGAACAGGGACTGAGGCACAGATGGCGAAGCCAAAGCACAGCAGGGATGTCAGGGCCAGCGAGGGTACTGCCGAGCGGAGGGCCGCCGCTGAGGTGGAGGAGCCTGGTCCAACAGGGAGGAGGAGAGGCTGCTTGGAGCACAACGCAACCAAGGGCAGGGGCGGGGCCAAGACAGGTGGGCAAATGGAGAGCCGCCACCCACCCACCTGTCCAGGCAGAAACCTGGGTATCATCCTTGAACCCTCTTTCTCTCACAGGCTCCCTCTCCAGTCCATCCATAAATACCATTCCAATGGTGTGCTCCTCTCCAACCCCACTGACTTTCCTAGTTTTAAGCCACCATGAACTCATTCATAGATGACTGCCAGTGGCCTCCTGACAGGCTGCACACCTGCTCTCTCTAGCCTGTAGCCAGGCATTCCTCGCGTAACATTACGGATTACAGCAAAAGACTGGGAACGGTCCAAAGAGCTGTCCGTAGGGAATGCTGCCTTAACTCTGAGGCAGCACATAACGGAGAACCAAGAAGCAGTTAAAAGGAATGAGAAGGAATCTCAGGATGGAGTTACACAGACAGCCCTGCAGAACAGCGTGCACAGCGCCTACCTTTTATCTCAGAAAGGGGGAAATTACACACACAACAAAGTGCATTAAAAAACATTAAAATAGGGCAGCGCCTGTGGCTCAAGTAGGGCGCTGGCCCCATATACTGAAGGTGGCGGGTTCAAACCCGGCCTGGGCAGAACTGCAAAACAGAAAAATAGCTGGGTGTTGTGGCGGGTGCGTGTAGTCCCAGCTACTCGGGAGGCTGAGGCAAGAGAATCGCCTAAGCTCAGGAGTTGGAGGTTGCTGTGAGCTATGTGACGCCAGGGCACTCTACCGAGGGCCACAAAGTGAGACTCTGTCTCCATCAAAAAAAAAAAAAAAAGAACCAAGATTTTCAGAGGAAGAGAAGTAAATAAAAATTTGAATGAAAATCTCTTTTATGTATGAAAAATCACATACACCTTAACTCTTGCCAAGGCCCAGAAGCAATGACAACCCAGGAGCAATGAGAAACCCCAGTATCCAAACTACAGTCCCTAAATAACATTTCCCATTAAAAGGCCCCAGGGCCAGTTAGAGAAATGGCCAATTTCAGTTCTGAGGCAGGAAACATACCCATTGAAATGGACCTGAACATCTCACTGTGCTAGAAAGGACACTATCTAAACTAATGGGGTTCTATCTAAAAGATAGTGGGTTGGTTAAGACCTCACTGGAAAAAAGAGAGAAAATTTGAGCATTAAGAAGAATCATAAAAAAAAGAAGAAGAAGAATCATAGGCTCGGCCCCTGTGGCTCAACGGGCTAAGGCACCAGCCACATACACCTGAGCTGGAGGGTTTGAATCCAGCCTGGACCCGCCAAACAACAATGACGGCTGCAACCAAAAAATGGTCGGGCATTGTGGTGGGTGCCTGTAGTCCCAGCTACTTGGGAGGCAGAGGCAGGAGACTCGCTTGAGCCCAGGAATTGGAGGCTGCTGTGAGCTGTGATGCCACAGCACTCTATCCAGGGTGACAGCTTGAGGCTCTATCTCAAAAAAAAAAAAAAAAAAAAAAAGAATCATAAACAGATTGAAAGATACCAAATATACTTCAAATGAGACTGTTAAGAAAGAAATAACTGGGGGTGGCTCCTGTGGCTCAGTGGGTGGGGCGCCGGCCCCATATACCGAGGGTGGCGGGTTCAAACCCAGCCTCGGCCAAAAACTGCAAAAAAAAAAAAAAAAGAAAAAGAAAGAAGAAAACAGCTGGCAGTCATCTGTGGAGGTCATTAGAGCACTGACTCATTCTGAAACTGGTAAATAGAGGGGGAAACCAAGCATTTATTTCACCACACCAAAACAGGGAAAGTTTTTTCTGTCTAGAGGAATCTTAGTTATTAATAGCAGAAGACAGAAAATCCTTCTTCTGCAGCCCTAACAAAATAATAGATCTAGATGCTGATCATTAATAGCTACTAAATCCATTAAGAAACTTTATAATGGATAGATCAGATTGACAATGTCTGAATCAGTTGATCAGTCTTAACATCATAATGACACAACAGATACCAGGGGCTGCTGATGGGAGACCAGAGGAAGCCCACAGCTCCACCTTTGAGCTATTCTTGCCAGAAAATAACCAATAAATTGATAGGAGGCAGAGGCAGAAGTATCGCTTGAGGCCATGCAGTCTAGGCAACTCAGTGACATGCTATCTCAAAAAAAAAAAAAGATCAAACCGAGTCTCCCCCAAGCCTCTAATCCACCTGTTTCACAGAATAACCAAAGCAACACATTGAAGTGACACCAAAAGGAAGTCAAATACAAAATGTGAGAAATTTGACAGAAGAGATGACCTGTTCCTTCAACAAATCAACCAACTGGCTCGGAGTCTGTGGCTCAACGGGTTAAGGCGTCAGCCACGTGCACCTGAGCAGGCGGGTTCGAATCCAGTCCAGGCCCACCAAACAATAACGGCTGCAACCAAACTAATGGCCGGGTGTTGTGGCGGGCACCTGTAGTCCCAGCTACTTGGGAGGCGGAGGCAAGAGACTCGCTTGAGCCCAGGAAATGGAGGTTGCTGTGAGCTGTGATGCTACAGCACTCTATCCAGGGCGACAGCTTGAGGCTC
>CAUYRH010178758.1:0-23418 GCA_963574655.1 Perodicticus potto
AAGGAAAGAAGGAAAGAAGGAAAGAAAGAAAGAAAGAAAGAAAGGAAGGAAGGAAGGAAGGAAGGAAGGAAGGAAGGAAGGAAGGAAGGAAGGAAGGAAGGAAGGAAGGAGGGAGGGAAGAAGGAAAGAAAGAAAGAAAGAGAGAAAGAGAGAAAGAAAGACACAGAGAGAGAGAGAGAGAGAGAGAGAGAGAGAGAGAGAGAGAGAAAGAAAGAAAGAAAGAAAGAAAGAAAGAAAGAAAGAAAGAAAGAAAGAAAGAAAGAAAGAGAAAGAAAGAAAGAAAGAATTCCTATTTAATAAATGGTGCTGGGATGGATAACTACATGTAAAAAAACTGAAACTAGACCCTCACCTTTCACCACTTAAATTGATTCAAGATGGATAAAAGATTTAAATCTAAGGTTGAAATAATAATCCTCAAAGAAAGTGTGAGGAGAATACTTGAAGATATTGGCCTGGGGAGAGATTATATGAAGAAGATTTCTGTGGCGATTACATCAACAACAAAAATAAATGAGTGAGACTTAAACTGAAAAGGTTCTGTACAGTTAAGAAAACAACCACCAAAGCAAATAGACAACCTTCAGAGTGGGAAGAGATATTTGCATATTATGAATCAGACAGAGAACTAAAATCTACAAAGAACTCAAATTAATCAACAAAAAAAGGGCCTAGAATCCCATATATCACTGGGCAAGAGACATGTTTCTGTAAGGAAGGCAGAGGAATGGTTAACAAACATATTTTAAAAAATGCTCATTGTCCCTACTCATCAGAGAAATGCAAACCAAAACCACCCTGACATATCACCTGACCTGAGTAAGATTAGCCCACATCACGAAGTCCCAAAGCTACAGATGCTGGCATGAATGTGGAGAGAGGGGAATAGTTTTACACCATTGGATTCAAACTCTTTGAAAAAAAACGTGGAGAATCCTCAAATATCTTAAATTAGATCTCCCATTTGGCCCCGCAATCCCACTACTAGGCATCTATCCAGAAGAAAGAAAATCATTTTACAGTAAGGACATTAGCACTAAATTGTTTATTGCAGCTTAATTTACAATTGCCAGGACATGGAAACAACCCAAATGGCCATGAACTCAGGAATGAATTGACAAAATAATGCATATGCACAATGTGGAATGTTATTCAGCCATAAAATAGATGTGGCATCACATCTTTTATGGTATTCTGGATGGAGTTGAAACATATTCTTCTTAGACAATTATCACAAGAATGGAAAAGCAAACACCCTGTGAACTCAATACTAATACGAAGCCAGTGGATGATCCAGTGAATGCCCAAATAGAAGAAAATCTCAATTCAATTCACGTTGGGGGGAGGGGATGGGGTTGGAGTGCTCTCACTGAATGGGTGCACGGTGGGGAAGTTGGCACACCTTTTGTCTGTGGGACATAACCAGAAGATGAACTTTATCTAACTAAATGAAATATTTCGACCTGGTTGCTTGAACCCCCAATTTAACCTGAAATAAATTTACTTTAAAAATGAAAAAACAAACAAATAAATAAAAATTAAAAAAAAATAATGTGGCTAAAAGTTACTTCGAAAAATACAAGGATGATGACAATATGACAGGGGTATGATGAAGAGAGCAGCTAACATTTATAAAGGGCTTACTCTGTGCCAGGCCCTGTAGGCAATTTCGCGTCTAGCAACCTTACAAGTGGGTGTGATTAGAGCCCTCATCATAGAGAAGGGAAGCTAGTATAACTAAAGAAAGGGTGCTGGAATCAGACCACACAAGTGGCTTCAAGGCTCTCAGCCTTAATCACTTCACTCTATTTCCCTGTGCGACTGAGACTAAATCTGGATTCTTTCCTCCATAAAGGTTTCCTAGGATGTGGATCACAAATTAAAATTTTTATCAGAAAATGATTTCTAATGAAAAATCACGGGCAGAGGTAAGTGGTCCTTCAGTTAAGAGAGGATGCAAAAGCTAGGATCAGCGTCTATACCACAAAGACTCACTACTTTTGCATTTGGAGAAGAGATTATAGTTTTGAGTTTGTATTCTGTGAGTTTAGCTCCAAAGTGGGAATACTATAGTAGTAATAGTTAATGTGTTCACATAAAGTATAATATAAAAGATAATACTTCCAAAAAATACACTAATATGGGCTTCCACTGTGTCAAAAATCATCCTGATCTAAAATGGAAACTAGGCAGTTTAAGATTGCTTTGAATTAAAGAATTCAGAGGGAAAAAATAACTGGAGATGGAGGAAAAAACATTTCTGTGAAACTGATTTACTTTGCTAGCTCTAGTCTCATAAGTCTGATTAAGGCCACTGAAGCACTTGGTAAATTATGTGGAGAAATAACTAATACATTCTCAAACTGTAGTTCACAGACATTAAATGTTTGTCATTGCACATACTATTTTGTGTGCAAAATGTGGTTTATGTCTTTTCTTTTCCCTTTTTCTTCCCCTCAGTCGTCTAATAGGTATGTATTTTTCAAAACAAGGTATTATTAAAAATAAAAAGTAGACACAAATATATTTCAACAGCTTTAATTTAGATAAATCAGAAAAAATGCAAAATAGTATTTGTCATAGCTGAAGAGGGGCTTAGCTTTGCTGTCTGATGCCTTTTATATATCTCTAGTTACCATGGCTTCATGCCTATCATGTTCAAAGCAGAAATACTGTAGGAGGATTGCTTGTCTGAAAACACACGTACTATTTAAGGCCTTTACTTCTGGTTCACTGACACTATTCACCTAAACATAGAGTGAATGGTCAAAGAAGCAATAGTTATCTTTACTCTTGTTTGGTCAATGTCAGGACCCTTTAACCTAGAATGTTTATCTTTTACAACAGTGGCTTTTCTTTCTGTGTTCCTCATGTATTATCAGATCAGTGCCTCCTGGTGTTCATTTCTTGCTTTGTCCCACTAAACCATACTTCGTGAGCTTTCTAATGAAATTTAGAGCTACATATCTAACTTAGGACTCAATAATATTTTATTAACTTAATAGTTTATTGAGTATATGAATCATTTTTCTATTTCCACAATGCACATATTGATCTTAGACAGTAAAGGTCTATAAATGTGTTGTCCAATACAGTCACCACAAGACAGTCACATGTGTATTGTTAAAGTTAAAATTAATTAAAATTAAGTTCTTGTTTCAATAGCCAGAAACTTCTATTGTACTGTGCAGGGATCTGAGGGAAATATAAAATATGTATGTTATATATTAATGGAAGAACTTAATAAGACTTTAAATTAAACACTTTACATTATCCATAACATAATCTATAATTTCTATTTATAAAACATTATTCTGTTTTTAAATATTTCCACTTTGCTTTTAAACATATTTTCAAACCCCATGCTCTACTTTGAAAAGCTGGTTACTTGATTCTAAGTAAATTTCTTTTCCTTAGTATTTCTCCAGAGGGCATATGGTATTTTGAACAGGAAATAGGAAGCAGGCAGAGACATTTTTTGATAATGACTTCCCCTTATAACTCATAATTAAAATAGTCTTTGTTCTTATTCACTTGCCATTTTTTAAAAACATTTCTAGAGTATACATTATGTTAGAAATATTAATTTTATATACACTTATGTCCTTTGCTTTCACACTTTTTCTTTGAAATTAATGATATGTGCAAAAATATATGCATAGACAGACAATAGTTCCCCTTATCGATATTTTCACTTGCTTTATTTCAGTTACTCATGGCCAACTGTTGTCGGAAATAGGTAAATATATTTTGGTAAGATATCTGGAGAATGAGAGATTACATTCACATAACTTTTATTTAGTATATGTTTAAAATTGTTCTATTTTATTATTACTTATTATTATTAATCTGACTGTGCCTAATTTAGAAATTAAACTTTATAAATGTGTGCATGTAAGTAGGTAAGTATGTATAATAGAAGCATAATATCTACAAATTTGTTACCTTCCGCGGTTTTAGACATCCACTGTAGAACTTGGAACGCATCCTTCGTGGATATGGAGGAACTACTGTATATGTTGAATATATTACATACATTTCTTCTTTTGGTTTGAAAAATAGTTTGACTATCATTAAAATGTCCTTTGTATTTGAAAATATAACTAATATTTGCTCTAATATTCTGCAATTAAAGTTATAGTGAAGTCTTTTTCATTATTTTTAAATTATATACCATCCATGAATGTAGGCACATTCAAAATGAAATCTAAAAGCATTTTTCATTGTTATTGTTTTATGAACCAGGAAGAAACCAGAGCAAGAAACATAGTCACTTTTTAGTTAGTTCAATGTGTACTTTTATCAGACGAGATTGGGCGCGTTCAGGGTGGTATGGCCGTAGACCAATGTGTACTTTTAAAGGTAAAATTATACTAGCTCTTATTGTCTATAGTAATCTTTTACTTTTTTAATACATAAAAGCCATTGTCTATATATGCATATACACATATACATATATATACATATATGCGTATATATATATATATATATATGTATTAGACAGAGACTCAAGCTATCACCCTGGTTAGAGTGCAGTGGCGTCACAGCTCACAGCAACCTCCAACTCCTGGGCTTAAAGTGATTCTCTTGCCTCAGCCTCCCAAGTAGCTGGTAGCTGGCACTACAGGTGCCCGTCACAATGCCCGGATATTTTTTTGGTTGTAGTTGTCATTGTTGTTTGGTAGGCCCAGGCCTGATTTGAACCCGCCAGCTCTGGAGTATGTGGCTGGTGCCTTAGATGCTTGAGCTACAGGCACCAAGCCCATTGTCTATATTTTAAAGTCTAAGCTAGAAGTGTACACTATTAATAAATTATGTTCCAATCATGACAATAGCAAAAGTCTATTTTAATAAATTTACTTTCACAATGTTACATATTAATTCCTACTAAATACCAGAGCTTGACCAGTATAAGAATTATAACCAGACATTTCAGTCTATATATATAAGGGTACCAGATATCATGATGGCCAAATCCCTCTTCAGAACTAAAGGTTTATTCCTCCACTTCTGAGAGCTGCTATCATAGAGCATGCCACATTTAGCCCTTTTGGGGAATTACTTCAGTTGAAGATGTGCTCCTGCCCAAGACCATGTCCCCTTTCAGGGTAGCCCAAATACAACAACAGGGTGATACCAAGGTAGAATGGACAGGCCTCCTCTTCCCAATCCAGGAAACTCTAAAAGACCACTCAGACTTGGTGAAAAATAACTTAGCAGGCCTTCTTGAGCACACCTTTTAGCTTAAATTCTCCTTCTAGACAGTCTTATTTTCTTCCCTTCTCTTCCCAAGGTGATAATCTCACAAGTATTCTGATCTCTGTGTCGGAGTTTCTTTCTGAGGTACCTAACCCATGAAAATGGATACATCTACCCATATTTCCTTCACACACGAAGTTTATATATACACTATCACTTGTGAACTCAACTGGGTTACTTCACCTCTCAAGCCTCAATATCTTTATTCTTAACCTGGGGTTAATAACCTTACCTCTGAAGGTAACCAGAGGATTAAAAAGATGTAGAGGTGGTGCCTGTAGCTCAGTGAGTAGGGTGCCGGCCCCGAGGGTAACAGGTTGGAATCTGGCCCTGGCCAAACTGCAACAAAATAATAGCCAGGCATTGTGGTGAGCACCTGTAGACCCAGCTACTCTGGAGTCTGAGGCAAGAGAATCGCCCAAGAGCTGGAGGTTGCTGTGAGCTGTGATGCCATGGCACTCTACCAAGGGTGATAAAGTAAGACTCTGTCTCTAAAACCGAAACAAAATAAAAAAAAAAGATGTATGTAAAACAGTTAATTAAATACCTGGCATATAGAAAATAATAAATAAACACTACTTGGTAGGATTATCAGAGAAGTTATGATTCATCATGCCACAGGTTAAAAAATAATATTAATGACTAAATCATGCTACTTTTGCATAAGCTCAATATTTATACACATCAATTGCCAGTTACCAGGTATATTTTTCTATTCTAGTTTGGTAACTCATGTCTTACTGTAGAAAAATTAGAATCCCTATTTACCCATAGTTGTGAATATACTTCAAAAACCATGGTACTGCATCTCGAAGCTGACATTTCCACCAATTAATTGACAATGAAAGAGTCCTCAAGAAAAAAAAGAATGCTTAACAATCGGTAATTTAATTTTTCTCAGTGGAAGCCAATATTATGTTTATATTATAACACAGATAACATTATTAGCAGAATAATCGAGCCAAATGAATCGTGACTGAAAATCTGATTACCAGAAGCACCATGCTGATATCACAGATCTCATATACTTTCTTCTTTCATCTTGTTGCAATATCAGATTTCTTCTGCCATTTAGTAGGTATACTTTGGTGTCTCTTTTTATTTTTTATAAGTATTCCTTTGATATTAAATACATTTCTTGTGAATGACAAGTCTTTAATTTAATCTTTCAAAGGAGAATCTGCAAACAAGTACAACTCTTTCTAATAAGTTTATTTGCAACTAACTAATGTGCAATTTGTTGGTTGTCAAAACATTGGGAATTATATTCTTGTTTTATGTTACATATAATTCGCTAATACTTTTGGCAGGATGGGCAAGCAGAGAAGGTATTACCAAAATTAAACATAAAAATCTATGTTTATTATCTTTTTTATTTTAAAAAGAATTAAAGAAGCTATATATTCCACTCAAATAAAATGAACTGATTTACCACATATTCTTCATGTCTGCCTCTGTCATTTCTGTTTTGTTTTGTTTTGTTTTGTTTGAGACTGAGCCTCAAGCTTTCACCCTGGGTAGAGTGCTGTGGCATCACAGCTCACAGCAACCTCCAACCCCTGGGCTCAAGAGCTTCTCCTGTCTCTGCCTCCCAAGTAGCTGGGACTACAGGCACCTGCCACAACACCAGCTATTTTTTGGTTGCAGCCATCATTGTTGCTTGGTGGGCCGGGCTGGATTCGAACCCGGCACAGCTCAGGTGTATGTGGCTGGTGCCTTAGCCGCTTGAGCCACAGGTGCCAAGCTGTCATTTCTGTTTTTATGACAAGCAATGCAAAAAAAAAAAAAAAAAATGTAAAAAGTCCACATTTTGAATCTACTAATAAAACATAATAAATTTTCTATTCTGAATATACAAATCCAAAACACTGTTGTTCTTTAAAATAGTTTATTTTAACATATATTTTGTATAATGAAAAATAAAAGTAAACATACTGTAAAATCACAGGAGAGAACCTTTTTCTTGAACAGACTATATTTGATTTTACCTATACCTTTGAGTGTGTCCTCTTTTCATCATTCAGTGGTCTCTTACTCACAAACTGCCTTTGATATGCAACAATAGCATGAACTGCACCAAAGCTAGAACTCCAAATCACATTACAACCACCAAAAATTAAAAATTTGAATCACCACCATTAATTACCATGTACTATCTACAGAGATTTATGTATTACCCTAAAACTCAGATTTTCTATTTAGATATGAGGCCTATCCAGATAATATTATGCCTAAATCATAAAGGAGATATCAAAACAAAGTATAAAACTTTACACTAAAAATAAATCATTTCAGCATAGAGTGGACAGAGAGTTTGATTCTTTCATGCAAGGGGAAAGGTGAACTTGGCAATAACGGAGGACCAGTTTCTATTCTGAGTATGCAGTTTCCATTCTTTACCATGCTGCAACCAAAGACATTTCTGTGCTCCCTAGGATATGGTATGTCCCCGTGCCTACATGTGAGTTCCTTTGGGCTTCTCTTCAACAATTTTCTTCAAACACGTACCAGCAGTTTGTCTTCCTCCTCCTTCATTGCCGTTAATGATCCTCCTTCCATCTGTTAAATAAAGCCTCATATAGGGTTATCTGCTAGGCAATAATTTGAGCACTCAGCATGGTACATTTCCTGCATCATTTTATCCAGAAGTGAGAAAATTTGCAGCATCTTGTTATCCTGAACTAGGAGGAGCAAAAATGTGATACTGAGTTGACAGAATTCACTTACTGGTGACTAGATAGGGTTTAGCCACTTTTTGATTTCATTACTAACTCAGCGGAAGGGGTTGATAGGAATGAAATAGATTAGAAATGAAGCACAATCACCAATTGATCGTGGACTTCCCAAGTCATTTGACCTTATGGATTTCTATTTTGTTATACAAAAAATGAATAGTGCTACTGATACTTAATTCTATGAAAATTGTGGTAGTTGGGAACTCAAGTCTAAAAGTCAGTCACATCGCATTTGGAATTTTTCAATTTTAAACTGCTTGATACTATACAACCTTAAACAAGTTACTCTAATTCTTAGTTTACACATTTGCAGATAAGGATAATATTCCTGACTAACACGTGGAACATGGATAATTAAATAAGATAATACCAGTAAATTGTTTACCCAATAATTCCATGCCTGGCACAGTATAACTATTCAATTAATGTTAGTTCCTATTAATTAAAGTCAAAATAAAGCACCATCACCTAGAATATTTTGATGTGATAATTTGATAACTGAAAAAAAAAGTATAATAAATAAGAAACTAGAGAGAAACCTACCTGATTCTGTCATTCACTCATCTGGTATCGTCACTGTTTTTGTCCTGGGCATTCATTAGTGAACTAAATAGATTAGTAGCTCTCCTTATGGAAGTTTCATTCTGGTGATTGCTTTGGAGGTTTGGAGGATACAAAAGTAGATGTTTCAACACGAAATCTGAGACCGATTTTTGTGTGTTCAGTTGTGTGAACAAAAGGGGCTCTCATCAGAAAGTGTTCTGATGGCAAAAGAAGAGGACTCATGGAGGAGCCCATGCACTGACACACACGGAAATATATAAATGTATAAAATAGTTAAAATATATACAATAGTTTATCTCATATTCTTTTCTCATTTTTTCAATATATTTGAATTACTTTGAAAACAAGTAAAAAATTAAACAGACTAATGTTAATAGACTGTTAGTTAATATCATACTAAATACTACTAAATACAGTTCTCACCTTAAACTCTGAAAAAATACATGACAAAAGATAGAACAATCCCAGAAGCAGTATTAAATGAGGTTGGATACTTTCACTGCTTGGGGGAAAGGTCAAAAGCAAGAATTGTGGAAGGTAGACAGCATGAGTGGAAGAGAGAAAGAATTTGGGCCGCCATTAAGGGACAGTTAGGGTAGGACTTCCTCAGCAACTGTGATGACGAGGTGTATTTTGTAGGGTGCTAGGGAGCTCGAACATTAGAAAAGCAGAAGGCTCAGTATTTGGTAAGGGAGAAATTACTGAAAAAGAAGAAAAAATTCATTTGATGCTTGAGTAAAGAAAAGATGAAAAAACACCTCCCCCCTTTTTGAGGAAATATTCCTACAAAATAAGTTTTACATAGAATGAAAAATATGCAACCATTGGTGGTAGTGTACAGTGAATTGAATCATGCAAGGCAAGGGGAAAGAATGCCAATGTGGGTTGGCCAGTGTCAAACTACTAAGCCAGACAACCTTTCAGCCACACCTGGGATAATTTCTATTGTTAAAAATTTATTGCAGGAGAGGGAAAAAAATGAGAATACAACAAAACAGAAAAGGGTTTCCTTTCCTTCTCTTTCTCACACACACACCCACACACTCACACTCAAATTATACACAACAGTAATGAAAGGATAAGATAACTTAAATAGCATCTTGCTTATAAATCAATGTCTTATACAGTGGGGTGTGATAAAGTTACTAATTAGGGCACAATTAACAAATAACATTGGTCATTTTCAAGCTATTTTTGGTTTGGTGGCAGGTATGCTGAAAGATTGATTTTGTCAGATGGTAATATATCAACCCAGTTTTGGACAAAATGTGTTCATTTTGTGTGGCTTTTAGAAAACATGCCTCCAGAATTTGATAAGAATTATCCAAGCCCTGGTTTAAAAAAAAAAAAAAAAAAGGCTTACGTCTGATACTTAAACCTATGGCACATCTAAATAGAAGAAGTGTGTATTCACAACTGATCTCTTCAAGGCCAGAAACCACCAATTTTTTTATAAAGGAAAAATGGAAAAGCCATCCTTGACAGTGAATCCCATTACAATACATTTTAAGCTCCTAATTTTTTTAGTGATGGATTTCCTATGTTTCCTTACATGGCCGTCCGAGTCAGTGGACTAATAGTTATGGGAATATTGATAATCTTGTCATAAGTGCAGAGTATCTGACATAATTTGAGGGTCTATGTCTGATCCTCCTAGAACATGAAACAGACAAGAGTAGAATTTTCTCCCTACCCCTCTACTGGCACAGCTTCCTAACTTAGACCTTCAGATAGTAATAAAGAAGCACATGGAAAGTGATATTTTATTAAAGTCACAGTCAAATGACTCCAGTACATTAGTACAAAATTCTGAGCAGAACATTTTGATTTGATCCAGAGATACCAGAGGAATAAAATAGTAATATTTGAGAAAGTTTATGCACCACAAGAAAAGTGTCCTCATTTCTTAAACAGGAAGTAAGCTGAGCATCATGTAATAATTCAGAGACATTTTGTTAAACAATCCAGAAGTTCCAGAGAGCTATGCTTAAGAAAGAATGTTAAGGAACCATTAATTAAAAGTATTGTATCCACTTTTCAAAGTCTAGATGCAACACCAATTGTAGCAGGGCTTAACAAGTCTGAAATAATAGAACTCATATCAATTAAAGAACACTAACCTAAGACATAGCTTGAAGTAAACCGAGTCACGGAGATAGAAAGATGGACCTCACTTTGATGCAGTAATTGATAAAATTTATTACACTTGCAGGGGGCTGATACCATAAAGGCATGCAGCCTCCAATGCCAGGTGGGCAATCCTTTTATACCATTTTTCTTGCGTGGTCAGCAAAGCAAGCTAGCGCAATACAGAAGCTAATCATAGCAGTTAAGGCAGGGTCGCAGGGTAGGGAGTACATATTGGTTCATAAATAACAAGATACATCAGAAGGCACAAGAGTTGGGTAAGTTTCCTAGGAACTCGGGACTTTCCACCAGGGGATATTGCACCAGGGGCTTTCTTTAAATCATACCCCTCCCTTCCTTCTGTAAGCTTATCTCTTCTCCCAGAATTTAGCTCCTCTGCCCTTGTGGGGGGTTGGGGCTAATACACAAAACACTTCCCCTTTGAAGGGTAAAGGGTTTGTTATATTCTTTAAATCTATGGGTTGGGGGATTAGTGGCAGGGTTAGGGGGCTTGGTGCAGGGGCAGGGTGCTTGGTTATTACAAACTATACTGTTCAAAATTCAAGAAGCTTTGAGTTGTCTGGTAGAAAGAGATGGAGTCAGACTTAAGAAACAATTCCTGGCCAGGCGCTGAGTTTAATGCCTATAATCTCAGCATTCTGGGAGGCTAAGGTGGGTGAATTGCCTGGGCTCAGGATTTCAAGACCAGCGTGAGCAGAAGTAAGACCTCATCTCTACTGAAAATAGAGAAACTGAGGCAAGAGTATCTCTTGAGTCCAGAAAGGTTGCTGTAAGAGCTATGCTGCCATGGCACTCTACCCTGGCTGACAACTTTAGACCCTATCTCAAAACAAAACAGAACTAAAAAAAGAAACAATTCCTAGAAGGCACTTAATGATGGAGAAGCATAACAGGAAATAAGCCTTCTCTTGTCTGGTAAGGTCATAAAAGAGAAAATTTGGGTATTATATGGCGGAGGATGTCATTTTGTAACAGTTGGAATACGAAGTATTTCATAGTACTGCTAAATGTGAGCAATATTGTTTGAAAGGACTATATACAACTCTACTGAAGTGACTTTGAAATAAAACATAGTAAGTGACTACTGGAGATTAATTATGAATGTTAACATGGCAGCTTTGAAACTCTTACTGGGCAAGTGACAAGGTCATCTCTGTTAACACAAGGAACATACCCTCTGTATCAAAGGATGAGGACTAAATCCAGAGAGATACTAGTTTTACCTCTTGACCCCATCCCATCAAACTTAGAGTGCTAAGCTTACTACTATAGTTAAAAAAAAATTGATGGTGTTATAGAAAGTAGGGTGGTCATGACAAGTCTTATTGAGAAAGTAACATTTGAGTGGACACCTGAATGTAGCGATGGAGTTTGCCATGCAAATTGGAGGAGGAAGAGTGTGCTGGACATAAGGGACAACAAATAAAATGCAGAAAGATACTTGAGGCAAAGAGTTCAGGATGGCCTCATTAAAAATTATATATGCATAATTAAACATTAACAAGGCTCAAATGTATTAATTCAGCACTAGATCTGCAGAGGACTATCCAGAAATTGCTGTGATGTAGGAAGTGTCATGTCCCTGGCTGCTATGGTTTGAATGTCCTCAGTGAATTTCGTGTTGAAAGATAGTTGTCATCTTTACAGTATTAAAAGTGGGGCCTTTATGAGGTGATTTGGTCATGAGGACACTGCTTTCATAAAATGTGCTCAGCCTATTTTCATGGGAATGAATTAATTATCACAGGAGCAAGTTGGTTATAAAAGTGGGGAGTGCAGCTCCAATTTCTTCTCTGTCTCCAGCACTTATTTGCCCTTTCGTTCATCACTGGTTGTATAAAGGCCCTCACCGTATGCTACTGGTATGCTTTTGGACTTCCCAGCCTCTACAAATGTGAGAGATAAGTTTCTTTTTATTTATAAATTACCAGTCTAATATATTCTGTTGTCACAACAGACACTGGACTAAGAAACTGAACGTTCGTAGCGAATAAGAATAAATACAAAATCTTACACATAAACATTCAGAATTCAGATAGGAGGGACCTCATTGTACAGTACTGGTGCATCTGACTCCAAAATTCAGGTAGGTCATCTGAATAATATTTCTGTATTAAATATTATGAACAGCAACAAAATCTTTATAGGATACAAAGATACGAGCTTGAAAATCTTACTATTTAGAGTTTTCTTTGTAAGAAAAGAAATCTATTAGTTTTGCTAGTTAAAGTCTATCTGAATTTAGGACATATTAACCTGTCCTTATATACACAAGTGTATGGTTCTAAAACAGGTTTCTGTGAGAATGTGACAGTCTTCCTGGTGTGAATTTATATAAATAAGTATATATCAAAATATCAATATATAATGGGTATGAAATTACGTGGGTACATATAGTATCAAATTGCATAGTGAGAAAGCTTAAGTCATAAACAGAAAAAAATACAGAAAATATGTGAGGCACATAGACAAGAACATTGCTGTTATTATTTAATAAGCAACAATGATAAGAACCTGCTATGATAAGAAAACATGAAAGGTTTTCCACAAGCACAGAGCTTAAACCACTTAAGAAGTCAGAGTTTCCTAGAAATAGGGATATCTGAGGGATCAGTTGAATCACAGACATACTCTTCCTCTTCCTTATCCTGGTTAACTCCTACTAATCCCTCAATTCTAAATTTACTTGCCACTTTTTAAGTAGCAATTTTGGTATTATACTTCTAATCTCAATTATATACTCCTTATTATTTTATTTCATTGTATTCGATTCTTTGTAAGAATTGTCACACATAATAATTAAATATCCACTTGAATTTTTTTTTTACTTTATCACTAGTGTATAAATTCTGAAGATCAGATATTAAATCTTTTTTCATAAAAATAGCCCTCAATTAATATTGGTTGAATAGGTAGAGTAAGCATGAATTTGATAAGAGATCAAGGAAAGCATGAAAAAGAAAATTATCGTGAAGAATTGATAAAAAAAAAAAAAAAAACCAAATCAGAGAAAGACTTTAATGCATTCATAAAACTAAGAGGCATTGGGTTTGGGTGAATGACAAAGTGCAGTCAGCAGCCAGCTGGAAAGTTATGAAGTTCAACAAGCAATCACAAAGGGCGTGAGATGAAGTTTGCTTATGCACTAGAAAACCAGACATACTTAAGTAAATATCAAAGTAAAATTACCAAGTTATTTAGTTTGACCAGTGGAGGATGAATTGGGAGAGGAAAAACTGGAGATAATGAGGGAACTGAAGCCGTAATCAGCAGAAAGTCTAGTTTCTGAAAAGCAGTCAGTTTGACTGACTGACTACGGTGGCGGAAGGCAGGAGAGCAGTGAGGGGATCAGGAGATACTCAGGAGCTATAATTAACAAAACCTGGCAGGAACACAGTGAAGACAAAACTAACAAAGTTAAATATTTATAAGTAATTCCATGTGTTAATTATAAAGAAAATATACTCTATAAATGTTGAACTGATAAAAAATCAAAGAAAAATATTGACAGATGTTACTCTTTGCCTAATTGAAAACATCCACATTTTTAAAAAAGCCAAAAAACTCCTCCAACAACAAAAAGGCAAAATTAAAACTATAAATTATAAGAACAAAATTTGAAAAATCTTCACAGTAAAAACAATATCAAGGAGAGTTAATTTCTCTGTAACATAAAATTTCCTTGGAACTGTACTTACGTCAGTAAAACCTAATTGGCAAAGGGGAGAAAGAATTTCACCAAGAATAACTACCAACATTTAATAAACATAAGCAAATATTTGATATGACTTATTTTCACATACATGTCTAAAAACACGAGAAAATATGTCTACCATATTCTTTGGAATCAAAATCCATTAACAAGATAAAATTTCATCAAATTATGAAAATAACAAATATAATTTATATGCAAGATACTGTGCTAAATACTGATAAGATACAAACATTCTAAAGAACTTGAGTATTATAAATATGATTTATTTTAGAAAAAATATACTGGTTTCTAGTGATTTTCTATTTCTATTCTAAATTCACATAAACATAACACATTTGTAATGTTGTTATTCAAAATAAATATATTATTCACTTAAATTCTATTTCTTCTATTTTCTTCATTTCTGTATTATGATGATAATTGTGAAACACTTCAGACAGTAAAAATATAGAGCCTCCATTTAAAATATTTATTTCTTGTGAAGAATCACACACACGCACACACACCTACATTTCATTAGTCACGTTTCATTCAATTTTTAGAAAATACAGGATTTGGAAACGTTTTAGCTAAAAAATCAAATAAAGCAAAATATAAATGATTGAATAGTTCCTCACGCTTACAGTGAACAGTGAAGATAATTTGAGCACTACTTTGTGTATTTGGAGAGCATATTTTCGTTAATGTAGGGAAAATAAAAATGCTTTCACTTAAGTTACATTCCTTTCCATGTGTTACTTTTATCTGGGATTTAAAGTTTACCCAACCAAAACCTAATCTTTAATTACAATATAATTAGAATGTCAAATCAAACACATTTATTTGTTTAGGTTTCCCTTAAAGACCTTGAATGCAGCAGGTGATGATAAATGTTTTGTAGAGGTTTACCAAGAGCAAACATTAAAATAATGGTAATCCTTATATTAACTACATTTACTCTAAAGAGGGCCTTTTATTTGCTCATAGGTAAGATAAATAAAGTAGGACCCACATCTCTTTTAAAGAAAAAAATATTATTTCTCTAAGCTTCTCTGTGATTTTTTCTAATTCTTTATATTTTAATAACAAAAGAATTATCAGAAGGGCATTCCCTCATTATAAAGTGGGTGATTATCTACCCTTGTTCCACCAATTACTTTTGCTCTATTCTATGAAGAGACAGATTGTATCACTTTCCTCACTATCAAAAAACATCCTACAGATTATCAAGGACTTAATGTTGTTTGACACCATAACAAAGAAGATAGAAAGTCCCAAGCACTGACCCCTGTGTATGATCCCAGGTGCTCCTTTGGACAACTTAGCCAGAACACTGCACAGAACTCCTGTGGTTAACTCTGATCTAAAAATATTTTTAGAGCATATATATCTAAGAAAGAGAGGTCCTGCTTTCTCTGAAAGTACAAGAAATCGTGTTGATGATGAAACATTATAAGAATGTCCTAGCAGGGAGAAATGCATTATACTTCAAAATGATCAAAACAGTGAGAAACCACAGGATAGCAAATACACCACAGTACAACAGAACAAGCTAAACCTACAGATCAGGCACTCACCGAGGGGTAGAAAGCCTAGGAAAGCTAATGGGAAGTTTCACTGCACCGGTGGAGATCATTCAGTCCAACAAAAGCAATCTTCTGAATAATGGGGATAACATTAAGGAAAAGTCGTAATTATATGGGTGGATACCTCACACTACAAATCCGACTGAAGCATCTAGTTCTGTGATGCATATCATATGTACATAGGAGAATGTCTTTCTCACAAGTAAATACACATGCAGAGTGCAGAAAAAGAAAACAATGCAACAGGTTGAAATATTCAATCCAACATTGCCTCCATATCTGACAAGTGAGTAGGAAGCTTTTAGGCAGCATTAACTATTTTAATGTTAAGAGTTGGAGATGGAGGAATGTGTCTTTGTTGAAACCATTTAATATGATAATGAGAAAAATATTGCTGTAGATAACATCTATGAAGTAATATAAAAGGCCACGAAGTGTCTAAAAACAATGACAAAAAGTACATTTATTCTTATCTCAGAATGTTGAAGTTGCTATTAGTTTCTTTTTTCCATGACATAAAATTAAAATTATTGCCTGTCATAAAATGGTACACAAGGATTACGCTGGACAGTTATTCCTAGCTATTGACCAAATAATGTTGTCTTCCCTTTTGCCCACTCACATTACGTAAGTACAATGTGTTTTCCAGGGAAGCCAGAAATGATCCCAACAGTTTAATACTGGTGTACGTAACTTATGAAGTATACATGACAACAGATTCAAATAACTATTGGAAAGAAAGAGTAAGTTATAAGACTTTAAAATAGGCACATTTTATTTTAGAGCAAATTTATAATGCAGCAAAGCAAACATTAAATTCATATTTATTAGTTACTTTCTTCATAAATAAATACAGCATGTAGTGTGGTACTTCTGATAAAGAACAAAGAATATATTCAATCTTTACTTTCATATAGAAATTATATTTTCAAATCAATTTGTGTATCAGTATCTTTTCTATTTTTACAAATTGCAACTTAAACCTAGATGAGTTTAATCTTAAACTTAGAGTTTATAATCATCAGCTTCTATTCTTTCTTTGTTTTTCCCCTCATTCCCACTTCTATGTTTTGACATTTGATTCTCAGTTCAAAACTCTGACAAAGCTGTGCTCTCAAAGATCACCAGATGACTTACTTGGGAAGTCAAGTGGCTCTTTTGTGATTTCACCTGTTTGATCTTCCCCAAGTATTTACTTTCACCAGTCCTTAGCCTCTTCCTTGGTTTCTGTAGTACCGAACTTGCTTCATGTTTCTCTGACCTTTCTGGCAGCTACATGCTTGATCCCTATAGCTACTCCTTTCTCTCCACCTACATTTTAAGTCTTTTTATATCCACTTTTACTTCTTAATTCACAAACTCTTCCACAGCACTTTCATCCTCTCACATGACTTCTAGGCTCCTATTTTTATGTCATTACCAAATGTATATGGTTTCACCTGAAGCTCCAGACTCCAAGTACCCCAACCACAACATGTCCCAGAAAAAACTCAGCATTTTCCTCTGCAGACCTGAGTTCTTTTTCTTAGTTAAAGGTTTTCAAAATTTTCAACTGCTTAAGTTCTGATGTTTTAGGTAGATGGCAAGTCCTTTCTAACTAAAAACTGAAGTTCTTATACTTTAAACTTTATGGTTATTACAACTGTCCTAGATTGTATGGTAATTGCTTAACTGGATTTCATAATTTCTAACAAACTTTGTTAGGTTTTTGTCAACATTTTATTTCTAAAATCGAATGCTGAAAATAAAAATAAAATTTCCCAGGCTTCCATTGTCTGATTCAGCTAACATTACAACTTTATTTTCTCAAGACATTCACCCCAATATTCCTTGCTTTTTAGCATAGTCATGCTAGATATTATCTTTTCTGTTGGCTTTTGCTTTCTGAAGTACTTTTTACTTCTTGTATGTTTTTGTATATATTTGTATATATATGTGTGTAATACATATATATGTATATGTGTGTAATATATATTTGTGTATATATGTGTGTGTGTAATACATATGTGTATATGTGTGTGTAATATGTATGTATATATGTGTGCGTGATACATATGTATATATGTGTGCGTGATATATATGTATATATGCATGTGTGTTATATATGTATATATGCGTGTGTAATATATATGTATATATGTGTGCGTGATACATATGTATATATGCGTGTGTGTTATATATGTATATATGCGTGTGTAATATATATGTATATATGTGTGTGTGAGATACATATGTATATATGTTTGTGTGATATATATGTATATATGTGTGTGATACATATGTATATATGCGTGTGTGTTATATATGTATATATGTGTGTGTGATACATATGTATATATGTGTGCGTGATATATATGTATATATGTGTGTGGGATACATATGTATATATGTGTGCGTAATACATATGTATATATGCGTGTGTGATATATATGTATATATATGTGCGTGATACATATGTATATATGTGTGCATGATACATATGTATATATGTGTGTGTGATATATATGTATATATGCGTGCGTGATACATATGTATATATGTGTGCATAATACATATGTATATATGCGTGTGTGATACATATGTATATATGTGTGCGTAATATATCCCTATAGAAGTTTTTCCAACATCTACCTTTCAGTTCATTAAAACTGCTAAGGAAACGTCTCCAGAAAGGATTAATTACATTATATTTCTCCCTTCTTTTCTTTCTATAACTCTTATTTTGTATCTGGTTTATAACCTCAGCAAAATAATAATATTAAAATACACATCTTCTTCTGAGCTTAATGTTACTAAATTGTGACTTCCTCAAAGACTGTATTGATCTTTGAATTCCTATTATGCATTGATTGGTGCTGAATATTTTTAATCATGTAAATGAATGAGTGATTTATAATCTTATAGCTTGCAATTTAAAAAGTAGATAAATAATAGAATACACAATTTTTAAACACCCTCCTATTTCTAATTTATTATAATACTCTCCTATTTAGTAATATCATGCTGTTTATACTTTTTTTCTTGAAGGCTTATCATCTTTGCTTAATAGCTTTGTTCAATGTGTGTGAACTATCCAAGATTCAGCTCCACCCACATCCCTGTTGCTATGTGTATGAGCAGGCAAATGATAGTTGTAGTGTTAGC
This sequence comes from Perodicticus potto, assembly GCA_963574655.1. Classification (NCBI taxonomy): domain Eukaryota; kingdom Metazoa; phylum Chordata; class Mammalia; order Primates; family Lorisidae; genus Perodicticus; species Perodicticus potto. The sequence continues at coordinate 19,131 of CAUYRH010178758.1, forward strand.
ATAAATTTAATAAAATGTAAACTCCCTTAAAGAACTAGCATTCGTATTAAGGCACTTAAGAATATCATTCATTGGAAATTTAGAGAAAAGTGTATTTTTATTTCCAACATTCTAGGGAAAATAAGAAATTATTCAAGTTAAAATGCCTCATATGTTTTATAATATTGCCTAGAAATATAAATTTCTTCAAAAATGCGTACATTGCCTTATTCACTAACTAGTGTTTTAGGTACTTTTCCCAAAGGAAAAGAACTGTCATTACACTAACTTGTAAACCGTGTGGCAACTCTGCCTAGTGTCATCTATTCTAATACTGCTTTCTTCCATGATGCATTGTTTTTTTCTTCTGTAATTGCTCAGCATTTCAGCGTGTAAGTCTGAGGTATGTGAAAATGTCAGAATGTGAAAATGTGGCTGTCTCTGTACATTATAAGTCTGCATTTATTACACAGATGTCGATCATACTGTCATTTTATAGGGGCAATGCCAACTTAAAATCTCCCTATGTTTCAGTTTTTATGTAGGAAAAAGAATGTATTATGCAAAACGAAGAATTGGCAGCCAAGAGGTAAATGCTGCTAAATGTCACTTGACAAAATCATGAGAGCTTGCACGCAGGGAACTATATATTTTTAATATATTACAGTGTATTAGCTGGAAGAACAGTCATCTGAAAAAAAGGAGCAAAAATTTGACTACACTCTGATTTCTTGGAAGCAGCATTCTTAAGGAGAACAAAAATTAATTACATGCAATTTTACTTCAACTTTTCTTATACTAGTTAGCAAAAGTTGTTCCACATTTTAATAATATGATGCAAGATCATTGCTAGATCATCACATTAATACATTTTTATGGAAATGCTCATTTTTAGAAGAAAATTTGAAATTTTCATGAAAAATATTAAATAATGATAATGACAGTGAAGGATTAAAAAGAAATGCATAGGTTTTTTTTTCCCTAGCAAAACATTTTCAGCTCAGAAACTTAAAAAATGTATGAAAATATATGTTATTAAATAACTATGAAAATGCCAAATTTTCTTCTAGTTTTTGTTTGGGGTATTTCAAATTTAGAAATTCTAACACACACACAGTGCTGTATAGGATATTTCATGAAAGTAATTACTCACCAATTGATAAATGTTTTTCATAAAATCAGTTATGTACACTGTGATTTCTTTCTGTGCCTTTGGTTTAATCCTATTCCCCTGATTGTCCTTTGTAGAGCTATTATGTAAATTATTTAAAATCGTTCCTGATCCTATGTTGAACCTTGTCCAACATAATGATTTTCCTGTTTGACCTCGATGTTAGAAGATGTCCAACAATTTTTTATGCCTCTCATTCTGTGAAAAGAGGTTAGTGACAACACCGAGTCCAGTTTTGGTCTCAAACACAGCTGAGCACTGCTTATAATAAGAAATAGCCTGTTAAATTTGAAAAACTTACAGTTATTTTAGACCACAAAGTTTATAGGAAGAGTGGACAGAGCTGATCAATTTGACAGAAGTTAGATATTTACAAGGTGGTCTTACAAATGATGAAGAAGGTTATTCTTCTGGATGGTGGAAGTTGCAGTTGTGAACAACAACATCCTTTACTCATCAGATAAGAAAAAAAGCAGAGAAAAAAGTGCAGACTCCTTTCTTACAGGACAAATCTCATCACTCAGCTTGTAAGTAATGTGAGGAACAGAAATTTAAGAAAGAGGGGAAGACCATCATCTTCTGACATTGAGGAAAGGCTAAAAGGGAAGATGCATTTCCCAATATAAATGAAAAAAAAATCAACAAAAGATCACATGGTTTGTAGCAGAAGAAACAAGAAAGGTGGAAGAAGAGAAACCATTTTCTTTTCCTTCTTTCTTTTTTTATTTATTTTGTTTTTTTGAGGCAGCATCGTATTATGTCACCCTCAGTAGAGTGCCTGGCATCACAGCTCACAGCAACCTCTAACTTTTGGGCTTAAGCAATTCTTTCACCTCAGCCTCCCAAATAGCTGGGACAACAGGTGCTCGCCACAATGGCTGGCTGTCTTTTTGTTGCATTTGTCATTGTTGTTTAGGAGGCTCAGGTCCCGTTCAAACCTACCTGCTTTAGTGTATGTGGCCAGCGCCTTAACCATTGAGCAAAGGGTGCCAGGTAGAGAAACCATTTTCCACCTTGAGACATGGGAGAGGGAACCCGAACTTCACCCTGGAGACTGCTTCAAGAAGTACCACTTTAAAAAGAACTAAGAACAAAAATAATCAAAAACACTTTAATTATTTTACATAATCTAAAATTGACAATGAAATCCTTAGGTGAGTTAATATTTAGGTTTTTCTTTTTAAAACTGTAGGATATTAACAAGTAATCCACCAACTTCTCTCTACCCAAAATAAATAAGAGCTGGGGTGTATGCAAATGGTAGAAAAATCGGATTGAAAATTAAATTTTAGAATATATTTTATCTATTCATGTAGTTCTTCATTAATCCTATACATTATCCTTTTATTTATTTGGATTTTATGTATGTTTCTTCCAGGGAAGATATTTCTATAAATAAAAAAAAAAAAAAAAAAAAAAACTTAAAACTTGTATTGCAATTGCATAGAAATGTGAAATTCATTCAAAAAGGTTTCTGTTCTGGTTATCAAATATTGTATAACAAACTACTCTAATACTTAGTGTCTTAAAATGACAAATATTTTATCATATTTTATGATTTTGTGGGTCTAGTATTAGGACAGGAGTTAGCCAGATGATTCTACTGCACATAGGTTTGACTAAGGTCACTTGGTGATATTCACTGTGATTGGGCTGACATGCAGGTTCCAAGACAGCATCATTCACACACCCACTACCTACCATGGATGGCTGGAAAGCTTCCTCTCCATTTAATCTCATGGCCACTCCGTGTGGTCACTTGTTACCTCATGCAAGGCATTTGAGTGTCCAAGAGACTTCATAAAAGATAGGCCTGGAGTGGTGATAGGTCACTTTTGCTATATTTAATTGGTCAAAGCAGTTGTAAGCCACCTAAAATTCAAGAAGGGAACTAGATCCCACTGTTTGGGGAAAAAAAAAGTTGGCAAAGATTTTGTGGTCATTTTTAATCCACCAAAGTTGCCTCTCTGCTCACAAATTATTTGCATTCTTCTAACACATGAAAGTCACTTAGTCTCTTTTAAGATTTCTAATTTAATTATGGCACAGGCCCCCAGATCATAATGAAGAAAAGAGAATTCTCCCACATTAGATATGGTGCAAATATATAGGACATAAGATAAGGCTGAAATTCACATTTGTATACATTCGTGGTACACAAATATACCACAATACATTTGTGGTGACCCACAAAATGTTAAATAATAGACACACTTCCAAAATTTGATTCTGTTCATAATTTCTCAACTCTACTAAATTGCTCATCACTTTGAGCCACTTTTCTTCATCTAGCAATTGAAGTGTTAGTGCTTGACTCAGTCACTGCTTTGGGCACTCAGTTCTAGCATCAAGGCCCACCTCCTTTCTAAGAGGGTAGTACCGTTAAAGTTCAATTCAATTTTATTAATATCAACATTGTTAAGAAGGTAAAATGGCAAAATTTACAAATAAAATAGTTTAAAACTGTATCATATTCTTTATATAGTAAACATATTTAAAGAGAGTCAGATCTTGATGAGCCCAGAACCTCACTTTCTTCCTCCTCTTGGTTATTTAGCTAAGAGCTGGCTCACCTGAACTATTCTCACTATGCCTGGCTGGTAAAGTTGTTCCCAGGGTGGAGGTAAACAGTTCCCAACGCTCTCTGTGCACATTCCCTGTCACTCTTCCTGCCTCAGAGATACCATCATGTGGAGACACTAGGTGTTGCCTAGCTCCTATTAGGCTGCCAACACGTAAATATTTAATGTGATGTAGGTGTGTTTTCCTGTTCCTTCTGTTGGTATCCTATGACCTCATGCCTGGCCTTCTGCATATAGTTGGCCATCCTTTACAGAAACCTTGGCCATGACACCTGCAGAACGTATTCCTGTCCCTCCATGTTATGAAAGAACGAGAGGTCAGAGGACAGATGCTCTCTGATAGTAAATTGTTACCCTCAATTTTTTTTAATTATTATTTTTTATTTTTAAATATGCATGTGTTAATTAGGTTTCCACTTTTTGCCTTCACAGAATTTAAAAGGCTTAAAATTTAATAACAATAACAATGTTTAAGATAAGGACTAGAAACAAAAACCACGTAAAGAATGAACAACGATAAATACATTCAGAAAAGAAAACATACAATTACTGCATC
>CAUYRH010178767.1:0-12406 GCA_963574655.1 Perodicticus potto
ATGGAAATAAATAACAACTCTTCTTTATATATTTATCCATAAATCACCAACTAATTTTGACAACTTATATTCCATTTGATATATTAATAAATACAAAAACATATATCTAAATTTTATCCAATGTTTTAAGTACAATGAAGATGCTTTGAAGTGACATTATATACTGTCAGAATGCCCAGTTGTCTCACTAAGAAGGAATACCCAATAAATTTTGAAAAATAGTTTAAAAACAAAGGGATTTTCTAGTCATACATTTTATTTTAGCAACTTTGTACACCGTCATTTATAGGAATGTCACAAAATTGAATAAAAATGGGGTTTTTGTTGTTGTTGTTGTTTAACAGAAAAAAAAAAAACTCAGGGCTAAGGGATGGAAAACAGTATTTAAAGCAAATGGAAATCAGAAAAAAAGGAGTGGTTGTAATCTTATTCTCAGATACAAGAGGATTTAAAGCAACTAAAGTTAAAAAAGACAAAGATGGACACTTCTCCCTGGTCAAAGGAACAAACTAACAGGAAACATTACAACTTTAAATATTTTTGGACCCAAATTAAATGCTCCCAGATTTATGAAACAGACCTTCATGGGTATGAGCAATATGATATCCCACAACACCATAATAGTCAGGGACTTTAACACTCCTCTGATGGAACAGGAAAGATCTTATAAACAAAGAAACAAAGGACTTAAATGTGACACTAGAACAAATGAGATTAATAGATATATACAGAACACACCATCCCAAAGGTAAAGAATACACATTTTTCTCATCAGCCCATGCTATGTACTCCAAAATACACTACAATCTAGGATAAAAATCAAACCTCAGCATGATTAAAATAATAGAAATTATACCTTGTATTTTCTCAGACCAAAAGGCAATAAAGGTAGAACTCAAATCCAAAAAAAATGTTCATCCCAATAAAAGATGTGGGAATTAAATAACCTTATGCTGAAAGATAGCTGGGTTCAGGAAGAGATAAAAGAAGAAATCGTTAAATTCCTCAAACATAATGACAATGAAGACACAAGTTACCATAACCTAAGGATACAGCAAAAACAGTCTTAAGAGGGAACTTTATTTTATTAGAAGCCTACATTTGACAAACATTAAGAGAGTGCATCAACATACTCATGAACCATCTTATGGAATTGGAAAAAGAAGAACAATCTAATATCACATCCAGCAGAAGAAAAGAAATAACTAAAATTAAATCAGAGTTCAATGAAATTAAAAACAAAAGAATCATTCAGAAAATTAATGAAACAGAAAGTCGGTTTTTCAAAAAATAAATAAAATCAATAAATCTTTGGCCAGATTAACTAGAAACAGAAAAGTAAAATCAATAATAATCTCATTCAGAAATGATAGAGGGGAAATAACAACAGATGCCACAGATATACAAGAGATCATCTCTGAGTACTGCAAGAAACTCAATGCCCAGAAATGTGACAATGTGAAGGAAATGGATCAATACCTGGAATCACACCCTCTCCCTAGACTTGACTAAGAAGAAATAGATCTCTTGAACAGAAAGATTTTAAGAACTGAGATCAAAGAAATAACAAAAAGTCTCCCAACAAAAAAAAATGTTCTGGTCTAGATGGCTTCACACCAGAATTATTTCAAATCTTCAAGAGAGAACTTACACCCATACTGTAGAAATTATTACAAAAATTTGAATAGTAATAAGTCTTCCCAAACACGTTTTATGAAGCATACTTACCCAGATAACAAAACCAGGAAAAGACCCAACTACAAAAGAGAACTTCATATCAATTTCACGAATGAATATAAATGCAAAAAGTCTCAATAAAATCCTAGCCAATAGATTATAGCTACACATCAAAAAAATCATTCATCATGATCGAGTAGATTTCTTCTCAGGGAAGCAAGGCTGTTTTAACATATGCAATTGAATTAATGTAATTTGCCATATCAACAGAAGCAAAACCAAAATCCATATGATCCTCTCAATAGTTGCAAAAAAAGCATTTGATAAAATTAAGCATACTTTTCTAATTAAAACATTTAAGAATATAGGTAAAGATGGCACATATTTGAATCTGATCAAAGCCATCTACAACAAACCCACGGACAATATTATACTGAATGGAGTAAAACAATTTCTACTTGGAACTGGAACCAAACAAGGTTGTCCTCCTTCACCACTACTATTCAACATGGTGCTAGAAAGATCTAGTCAATACAGTTAGGCAAGAGGAGGAAATAAAGAGCATCCAAATGGGAGCAGAGGATGTCAAACTCTTGCTCTTTTCCAACAATATGATATTATACTTAGAGAACTCCGAAGACTCAACCCCAGTACTCCTAGAAGTGATCAAAAAATACAACAATGTCTCTGGATATAAAATCAATGCCTAGAAATCAATAGCATTTATATATGCCAATAATAGCCAAGATGAGAAGCTAATCAAAGGCACAATTCCCTTCACAGTAACCCAAAAAAAGAAAAGAAAAAAGAAAAAGAAAAGAAATACCTAAGAATATATACAATAAAACAGGTAAAGGACCTCTAGAAACAAAATTATGAAACCCAGGAAAAGAAATAGCAGAAGATATTAACAAATGAAAGAATATACCATGCTCATGGCTGGGGAGAATCAATATTGTCAAAATGTCTCTACTTTTCAAAGCATTCAACAGATTTAATGCAATCCCCATTAAAATACCATCTTCATACGGAAAAAATAACCCTTTGTGTTGTATGAAACCAGTAGAAACCCCATATAGCAAAGGCAATACATAGTAATAAAAACAAAGCTGGAGTTTCACTCTATCAGACGTTGGCCTATACTACAAGGCCATCATGATCAAAACGGCATAGTATTGGCAACAAATAGAGACATAGACATCTGGAACTTAATAGAAAAACGTGACATGAAATTAAACTACTACAGCTACCTGATCTTTGATAAACCAAACAAGAACATACACTGGGGAAAAGAACACCCTATTCAATAAATGGTGGTGGGAAAACTGGATAACCACATGTAAAAGACTGAACCTGGACCTGCACCTCTCCCACTCATAAAACTTGATTCAAGATGGATAAAAGATTTAAATCTAAGGCATGAAACAATAAAAATCCTTGAAGAAAGTGTGGGGGGAAAACTTGAAGAAGATACTAGATTAGGGAAAGATTTTATGAACAAGACTTCTGCGGCAATTGAAATAACAGCAAAAATAAATAAATGGGACTTAATTAAACTGAAAATCCCCTTTCCCCATATTCTTGTGCTGCAATAAACATTCTGGTACAGGAGGATGTGTGGAGGGAGGGCGATTGTTGGGATCACACCTACGGAGCATCTTAGAAGGGTACAAGTGAAACTTACTAAATGTAGAATATAAATGTCTTCGTATAGTGATTAAAAGGCCATGAAGGCTATGTTAAACAGTGTGATGAAAATATTTCAGATTGTATATGAAGTCAGCACATTGTGCCCCATGATTGCACTAATGTACACAATTATGATTTAATTAAAAAAAAGAAAAAAATTAAACTGAAAAGCTTCTGTACAGCTAAGGAAACAAAAACCAAAGCAAACAACCTTCAGAATGGGAAAAGATATTTGGATATCATATATCAGACAAAAGCTTGAATACTAATATCTATAGAGAACTCAAATTAATCAACAACAAAAAAAAGTGACCCAATAATCCCATATATCACTGAGAAAGAGACATGAATAGAACCTTCTCTAAAGAAAATAGATGAATGGCTAACAAACATATGAAAAAATGCTCATTGTCCCTAATCATCAGAGAAAAACCAATCAAAACTACCCTGAGATATCACCTAACCCAGTGAATGGCCCAATCACAAAGTCTCAAAGCTGCAGATGCTGGAGTGGTTAAGAAGGGAACACATTTACACTGCTGGTGGGACTACAAACTAATACAAACTTTTTTGGAAGAAAGTGTGGAGAATCCTCAAAGAACTCAAATTAGACCTCCCATTGGATCCTATAATCCCATTACTAGGCATCTACGCAGAAGGAAAAAATCCTTTTATCATAAGGACATTTGCACTAGATTATTTATCACAGCTCAATTTATAATCACCAAAATGTGGAAATAGCCTAAATGCCCATCTACCAAAGAATGGATTAACAAGCTGTGGTATATGTATAACATGGAGTACTATATTAAGCTACTAAAAAAGATGGAGACTTTACATCTTCTGTATTAAACTGGATGGAAGTGGAACAAATTTTTCTTAGTGAAACAACACAAGAATGGAGAAACAAGAATTCAACGTACTCAATTCTAATATGAAGGTACTAGATGAGCTAATACAGGGGGGTAAAGGAATGAGGGAGTGGGGAGAGGGGAAGAGGGAGTGGAAGGGGTGGTTATGGTGTATGGTACACCTCTTGGGGGTATGAAACAATTATAAGAGGGACTTTATCTAACAATTGTAGCCAGTGTAACCTAATTCTTTGTACCCTCAAAGAGTCCAAAACAATAGAAAAAATCTCAGAAAAATCGCTCATTGTCCCTAACAATCGGAGAAATGCAAACCAAAATCACCTTGAGACATAACCTCCAGTGAGGATAGCCCACATCTCAAAATCCAGAAGCTGAAGATGCTAGTGTGGGAACACTTTTGCTCTGCTGGTGGCACTGCAAAGTAATACAACCTCCATGGAAAGAAGCAAGGAGTGTTTTCAAAGAACTCTCGATCCCATTTCTAGGTATCTACCAAGAAGAAAAACTAATCATTTTACCACAAGGAAGTCTGCACTATAATGTTTATTGCAGCTTAGACCCCAACAATCAAAATATAGAAGCAAACCAAGTGCCCTTTGAATCATGAATGGATTAGCAAACTGTGGTATATGTATACCATGGAACACTATTCAGCAACAAAAGGGACGGAGACTTTACATCTTTTATATTTACCTGGATGGAGTTGAAACACATTCTTCTCAGTAAAGTATCACAAGAATGGAAATGCAAGTATGTAATATATTCAATACTAAATTGAAACTAATATATGTATATGCAATCGACCGCCCACACAAAAGAAAATCACATGTATATTCAAGTGGGGTGAAGGAGGGAAGAGGGAAAGGGTAAGAGGAAAGGGGAGGGCCGGGTGCCTGTAGTTCAGCGGCTAGGTTGCCAGCCACATACAATGGAGCTGGCAGGTTCAAATCCAGTCCAGGCCTACCGAACAACAATCAATGATAACTACAACCAAAACATAGCCAGGCATTGTGGCAGGCGACTGTAGACCCAGCTACTTGGGAGGCTGAGGCAAGAAAATTGCTTACCCAGGGAGATAGCTTGAGACTCTGTCTCTTAAAAAAAAAAAAAAAAAAAAGAGCAAAGGGTGGCAGGCAGCACCTGTGGTTCAAAGAAATAGGGCGCTGGCCCCATACACCAGAGGTGGCGGGTTCACACCCAGCTCTGGCCAAAAACTGGAAAAAAAAAAAAAAAAGAAGAGGAAAGGGGTGGAGGATGAGAGATTGATAAATTCCCACCTAATGTGCACAGTGTAAGGGTATATTGCATACTCCCAAGATGAGGTGCTCAAGTATCACTTAAACTTTACCTTAGAAATGAAAACAATGTGACCTAAACATTTATACCCTCATATTAATCTGAAATTTAAAAAAGAAAAATAATCAAAACTCTTGAAAAATTTTTAAGAAGCAAATTAAAACCAAGATAATATATTTAATAATAAAAAAAAGGAATGGAAGTTGAAACCATTAAGACCCAGAGTGTTCCTGGAAGCAAGCACTGATTTTAGAAATCAGAAGGAAGCAAAGGAGTTGCTGCAAATATTTCACAGCATAGTTTTGGGATTAGAACTCTCGTACCTGAGACAAGGCCACACTTCCTGTCTTCTGAAAGATGTTTGGAATTTTTATGTTGTCTACCCCTTGAATGACCCCTAAGAGAATCATACGTATTACCAGTTGACAGGCTACAGAAGTTGAGATAACCTCAGAGTACTGCCATGCCTGTATCTACAGACTTTGAGGGAAAAGTGTGCAGGAGCAGTTCTTTTTTCATACAAGTTACTACTATGTATTAATTGTGTGGAGTGAAACAATCTGTTCTGCTTGCCACAAGTGATTGGACTAGAAATTTGCCCATGGATGGAAAAGAGAGATTGGGAATATATTTGTTGGTTTCACAGCATCACATCAGCTTTGGGTGGCCTACATCTCACCGAGGAGAATGAGGAGCCTAGAGGTTATCTGCTTGGGTGCTTGACTAAGGCAAACAGTCCACTGGGACTGAGAGTCAATTGTTCTTCCTCTTCTTCATCCATCCCTTTCTTTCCCTCCCCTAACTTTACCTTTTCCTCTCCCCATACTTTTTCATAAGAAAACACAGCAAGTCTGATAATGAACAACAAATGGTAAGAAGATAGCAATCATTCTGACGTTTTTCAAAATACTTTCTGGGCTATTAACTCTTATTGCTTTTCCTACAACTAAGGAGGCAGTATGGAGTTGTAGTGGTTAAGAGCTTGGGCCTTTGGAATTAAAAAAGAATGAGTCCCCTTATTCGCTATGGGACCTTAGACAAGATATTTAATCTTTCTAAACCTCAATTTTGTCAACTGTAAAAGTGAGGATTAAATGAAGTACTGGATGTAAAATGCTTATAGAGTGCCTAGAGCATAATAAAACAGTCATTATACTCAAGGCTGGCTATTGTTTTCATTGTAATAATCTAATTCCTCCCACAGCCATTACTACTCTTACTGCCACTCTTGAAAGATAGCAAGGGTCTGATAAAATGGACTTAGAACAAGTAACTTTTGTGGAGGCAAAGCAGAGGATGGAAAAAAAAGAGGTAGTGAGAGGAGGAGGTACAGGCTTCTTTGGGGCATTATATTAGAAGATTCGGGGCTCCAGGGGCCTATGATGTATTATAATTGGAAAAGATTGGAAAGGTAGACGCATGCACAGTCAGAACAATGGAGACTCGCTCCACCCACCTTAGAATTCGGTCTATCTGTAAAATTGGAAATGTTTGCACATTTACTTCTATATGTTTTCTCTTCTCTTGCTAAACTGAAAAAGGTTTTGAACTGAGGATGAGGATAATAAAGGGCTTTTAAACATCCTCAAATGCGTCAACGTCTTATCAAGCACGTAGAAATAGTAACATGGCTGAAAATAGGTTGGAGAAGCACAGAACGCTCGTTCCACTTAAGGAAGAAAACACTAGTAATCTACTTAAATAAAAATCAATTTTAGTGACTCCTTTATTACACTTTTTATGGTCTGGAAATTTCCATCCTTTTCATGCCATAGAGTAAATGGTATGTAATTCTATACCAATGATAAATTTTCCTGTAGAAGAGACATGAAGGTTTTAAGTTTTTAAATAAGAATTATGCCCCTAGACTCTTTATCCTGTGTTCAAGCTGTTTAATTTGTAGGGCCATATCTCTGATTCACAAAACTTTAAGTGACAGTAATCAGGCTCAGCTATTTTCATTATTAATGTACACCAATGCTAATCTAGTGTGACTTGGCTCTTTAGCCATAGTATTAAGATTTTTCTTCTCCCTAAAGCAGGATTTAAGATTAGCAATAAAGTTTAACATTTCTATATTATCTACTTACTTTACTGATGTTACATTCATTGAAGATTAACTGGCACCAATAAGTGGGTCTCTATTTAAAAATACACATTTACTTCTGGTGTTCTCAGGAGACTGTTCTAATCCCAACGTCACATGTAGAGTGGCAATAAAGATGAATTTATAATAGGAAAATACAGAGCAAATAAATGAGAGACAGCATAACCTATAACCTGCTCAAGTTTTCAAATCTGTAGATTCATTATTATGATAAATACTGATTAATGTGGAGTTCCTAAACTCAAGTTTTCTGATCATTTGAATCAAGGCTAGGCTACAGTTGACCTTGTATTATCAGTGAAGAAAGACCACCCTAAGCAAATTGACAGTATAAACAGAAATGCTGGAGGAATATTCAAAATACTTAATACCAAACTGTGCTTTTAAATACTTTAATTCCATCCCATTATTACAGTGATTACAATTACAAATGAATGTTATCTTTCATTAAAGCAGGCCTAGCATGAGTCTTGTTCATCACCAACCACCCCACATTCCTTTTAACATATTCTTCAGTTTAGATTCATCAGCAGTTTAGCTTGGCCTCTCCCATAAATAGCCCGAATTAAAAGAGATTGAGTACTTGGAGTGATGTTATGATTTACACAGCATATTTTTCTGGAAGAGCTTAATAGATATTCTTACCTTAATGTTTAGCAGCTGCTTTAAAGAGACCCTGACATTTCCAGTAGATCTTTAAGGAAAGAGTCATTCACTGGAGTATGTCACATGCATGTAGTTAAGATGTATTACAAAAATCTTACTCCAATTGAACCATGGCAAGATTCATAAACCACATAGGCAGAAATACCTGCATTTCTTTCAGAGCTAAGAAAATTAAGGGAGAAGCAAGAATACAAAGCAATTTGAGCTCTGAATCTCAGGGAAATAGACTTTAAATATTATCTTTCTGCAAATGTTATAAGCCACCATATAATTGAGAGTGAGGTTAAGCACTAGAGAGAGCCCAGTAGAGAAATTAGACATCTCTTAAGATCTAGTCAGGGCACTCCCACTACATCAAAGAAACTGTCTCTGACTCTAAAAGAAAGACTTTCAAGTGAATGGATCTATATGTCCTAGTTACCCAAGGAATTTAGTGGGTGTTTCTAATTAATTCTCACCGCAACTCTGTAAAAAGAGTTGTGATTATCTCTGCTTAGACAAAGTAATCCCAGCCCCTGTCTAGGAGGGTATTACAGAGTTGAGGTGAGAGCCTAAGTGACCAGCATCTACATTCCCTGAAGGTTAGTGATGATTGAGCTACTGCAGTGGCTGCTATTAATAGAAATGGTAACAGTGGCAACAGTGCTGCATGCCATTTGTTGGGTCTTAAGCACTTTACACAAACTTTTCATTAAATCCTCATAATATATTGAAGCAGGAGCTATTATTCACCTCATCTGATAGATAAGGAAACAGAGATAAAAGAGGTTAGGTGACTTTTCCAAGGTCACACAAGAAGTAAGCATTGCGGGGGTAGTGCCTTTGGCTCAAAGAAGTAGGCTGCTGGCCCCATATACTGGAGGTAACAGGTTTAAACACGGCCGTGGCCAAAAAACTACAAAAAAAAAAAAATTAAAAAAAGAAGAAGTAAGCATTGCAATTGGGACTTGAACCACAGTCTAACTGCAAACCTTAGGCACTCTCTAATTCATCTCCTGCAGACCAAAAGGCTCCCTACCTTTAGCCTTATACTCAATAGTTACAGAGAATCCCTTACCCTTCAATGATCTCAGATGGCTAGAATCCTATGAATAAGGGTTGACATACAAGGATCTACCCAACTATAGGTAGTTATCCCACAAATGCAAACATATTTGATAGGAGGGATAGAAGAGGAAAAAGTATATATGATATCTTTTTTTTTTTTTTGTAAGGCAAGCATAGAACAAAGTTTATTGAGGAACAGAAAGGAAAGTTTACAGAGTAAGAGAAAGATACAGGCTTACAAAGTAAGATACCTTAGCCACAGACAGAGAATGGGCCTCCATTGCCAGGGAAAGTAGTAAAAGAGGCCTATATATAATGTCTCAGAGTCTACGTCTGATAGATGGTGAAACAAAAGTATTTTAAGCCCAATATGATAGATTTTATAACCAAGAATCAGAGGGGCTAAATGACTTGCTTAATGTCACAAAGTCGAGGAGTATTAGTATGTGGCCAGATTAAGAGCCAAACCTACTTTGTAACAAAGCTCATGCCATTTCCAGATCATTACATGATTTCCAACATGATTGTGCTCAGGGAGGTACTTTCTAGAGCTACATTGTCTGGGTTTGAATGCACCCTAAAACACTTTATGTACTGGACAAGTTACCAAAATTCTCTGTACTTCCATTGTTTAAAAAAAAATCTTAATGATAGAAACTATCATGGGGTTATGAAGACAAACTGAGATGATTCATCTCCAGTAAAACACTAATACCATAATACCCATAGGTATAGTCCTAAAGGTTACTGTTTCCTTCTCTGAGTTTCTAGTTCATGCTATCTGGATTTGCCCTGCCCAATATGATAGCCAATGGCCACACACAGCAATCCAAACCTAAAATACGTTCACTTTTAAATTGTTTAATTATAAGATAAAAAAATGATTGTATATATGTATGTATGCGATATAATGTGGTGTTATATACACACACAACTCAGGATGATCAAAGAAGGTTAATTAACATATCTATTACCTCACAATATTCATGCAGTAAGAACATTCAAACTTTATTCTCTAAGCAATTCTGAAATACGTGATACTTCATAAACTATAGCTACATGCTATGTAAAAGAACTGAGAAAACTTCTTCTACCTAAAAGAAACCTTACATCCTTTGGCCAACATTTTCCAATTCCCCATTGCCCTCTTTACCAGCTTCCATTAATCACCACTCCACATTCTGCTTCTATGACATCAAAAGTTTTAGTCTCCACATCTAAAAGATGCCATGCATTATTTCTCATTTTGTGTTTGGCTTATTTCACAAAGCATAATGTCTCTATGTTCATTTATATTGCCACAAATGGCAGAATTTCCTTCTATTTTAAGGCTGAATAATATTCCCTTATGAATATATACCACATTTTCTTTATTCAGTCATTCACTGGTGGACCCTTAGGTTGATTCTATATCTTAGCTATTATGAATAACACTGAAATCAACTTAAAAGTACAGATATATCTTTGATATACTGATTTCATTTCCTTTGAATATACAGTTGACCCTTGAACAACGTGGGTTTGGGTTGTGTGGGCCCAATTATGTGTGAATTTTCTATGGCTTTTAACACCTGTGAGACAGCAAGGCCAACCTCCCTCCTTCTCCTCAGCCTTCTTAACGTAAAGACGATGAGGACAAAGACCTTTATGATGATCTACTGCCCCTAAATTAATAGTAAACATATTTCCTCTTTTTATTATTTGCATAACAACATTTCCTTTTCTCTAGATACTTTATTATAAGAAGACAAGATATAATACATGAAACATACAAAACATATGCTAATAAAGTTACAGGTAAGGCTTGCAATCAATAGTAGGTAATTAGTAGTTAAGTTTTGGGGGAGGCAAAAGTTATATGCAGATTCTGACTATATAGGGGTTGGTGTCCCTGACCCCAGTGTTATTCAAGGGTCAACCTTACCCAGAAGTGGAATTGCTGTGTTATATGAAAGTTCTCCTTTTAAGTTTTTTTTTTTTTTTTTGAGACAAAGTCTAATTATGTATCCCTCAGTAGAGTGCTGTGATGTCACAGCTCACAGCAACGTTAAACTCTTAGGCTTAAGTGATTCTCTTTCCTCAACCTCTCAAGTAGCTGGGACTACAGGCACCCGCTACAACACCTGACTATTTTTTGGTTGCAGTTGTCATTGTTATTTAGCAGGCTCAAGCCAGGCTTGAACCGGCCATCCTTGGTGTATCTGGCTGGAATCCTACTCACTGAGCTATGGGTGCCTAGCCCTTCTTTTAGGTTTTTGAGAGGCAAGAGAATGGCTTGAGCCCAAGCATTTGAAGTTGCTGTGAGCTGTGATGCCAAAGCACTCTATCAAGGGCGACAGCTTGAGAATCTGTCTCAAAAGAAAAAAAAATTCAAAATACTGAAAATTAAAAATTCAGTATCTCAGTCACACTAATCACATTTCAAGTGCTATACTACCTCATGAACCTAATGGCTGTGTTATTAGCACAGATTTAGAACCTTTTTAACACTGTAGAAAATTTTAATGGATGCAAAGAAGCATCATATAATTTTATGGATGTATAATACATAAATGCATAGAAAGGGAACTGCAGAGATCTACCATTGAGGAGATGAGTTAGGATGGGCAGGGACAAAAGAGGATTTTCTTATTTTATAATGTATACTTTCCTATCATTTAAAATATAAATATATTTGGGCTCAGCACCTGTAACTTAGCAGCTAAGGTACCAGCCACATACACCAGAGCTGGCAAGTTTGAAACCAGCCCAGGCCTGCCAAACAACAATGACAACTAAAACAGAAAAATAGCTGGACATTGTGGCAGGTGCCTTTAGTCCCAGCTACTTGGAGGGCTGAGGCAAGAGAGTCACTTGGGTTCAGGAGTTTGAGGTTGCTGTGAGCTGTGAACCCAAAGCACTCTACCAAGGGCGACATAGTGAGACACTGCTTCAAAAAAAAAAAGTAACTATATTTTTCATGTCTCTCTCTCTGTTTTTTTTTTTTTTTTTTGAGACAGAGCCTCAAGCTGTCACCCTGAATAGAGTGCAATGGCATCACAGCTCACAGCAA
>CAUYRH010178771.1:0-33678 GCA_963574655.1 Perodicticus potto
AAGTGCCTCGTGGTCGTGTCTCTCAGGCTGCTGTTCCTTGTACCCACAGGAGTGCCCGTGCGCAGCGGAGATGCCACCTTCCCCAAAGCTATGGACAACGTGACGGTCCGGCAGGGGGAGAGCGCCACCCTCAGGTAGGGAACTCTCCTCCAGCGGGGGGCTAAGCCCCTCGGTTGTGGTTACTGGGGAGGGGGCGAGGGAGAGAGAATCCAGCGCTCCGCAGGGGATCGGAGGGTGTGCCAGGGCCTCCCGCAGGCCCCAGTTGTCCACCCGACACTGTGGCTGTTGACACCCGTGCTTCTGGGCGGGCTTGTCATTTGCTCGGCTTTTCTGGTCCAGGTGCTTATAAGTAAACATTGAGATGTGTGGCTGAGACCACGGGTCTGTGAGGCCGCCACATGCTAGAGTCACTCCTGTGTGGGCACCACACCGAGGTGCAAACAGGAGGGCACCCGAGTTGAAACACGGGGGGATCAGCCTAAGATCCCTGGGTGCTCTTTACAGGCTGGAAGGTATGGGACTGGCTGGAGCGCTCTCGGGACCAGCCCGCTACACCTGGAATTTAAGGCTCTGGCGTTACCAGGGCCAGGCCGCACTGTTGTGCGTTTGCGTGAAGATCAGGCAGGCACTGGTGCCAACCCTCTGTGGTGCTCCTGGGGCCCCCATTATGAATTATGAGAACTGTTTTATTTTTGTAGCCAAGGAGAGGAAACATGTAGCTTTTATGCAACGACATCACTCCTGTGTGAAAAGCACAATAGGAAAGCTTTTTGTTTTAACTTAATGAGTTACAGAGAATCACTTACATGCTCCAGGCAGAGGGGTGGAGAAGCTTGGAATATGAACCTTTGGGGACTGGGCCTGCTGCAGCAGAGACTTTAATAAAAATGCAGCCACCACTTTCCACCAGCTCAGCAGATATCATCTTTTATCCCTTTAATGAGGCGGTTCTGGTCCTGGGAGACAGATTCAGGGACGTCCCAGCTTAACTATGTCTCACGATGTACACAGGGTGAATGCGTTTGCCCTGCCCGTGACTTTGATGGTTATGGTGAAAATAAAACATTCTGACCCAGATTCTGCAGCCAAAATGCCTGGCTTCTCCAAGGAGAGAAGGAAGGAGGGAGTTCTTTCTGTTCTTCCCCTGGCTTCTCTGGAGGAACTCTCTCTGAATGTAGACAAACCTGTCCCTGGGGAAGGAAAGTGAGGCCTCAGAGCGCTGACATTCTTTTCCTAAACCCAAGGATTAACGTTGCATTTTTGCCTCTTTGGGTGGCTCTTACTTGGATCTTCTTAAGAGCTAAAGGACAGGTCCCACAGCCCTGCTGAATGCATGTAAATGTATAGCGAAAGGAGAATAGAAATGCTTCTCCTAGATTTCAGGGGAGAAAAGTCCTCTTGGCTACAGGGGCACCTCTCAGCTAGCCCCAAACTAGAGTGCCATGTCTCTGTTTCATTGATTCAAAGATGCAGGAGTCTGCTTCCTGAGAAATGACTTGTGGAATGTATGTCTGCAGTGGACCAGTTGGCTCATAGATATGAGCAGCACAGGGGCTGTGACACGTGTTAACCAAGGAAATGTTGGTAAATCTCAGCAGTGCCACTGGAACTTGACTGCTGCTAGATGCTTCTTTATCTTTTGACCTGTCACTGGGGGCAAAGGGGTTGATCACTGAAAAAGATCTCAGTGCTAAAATTTCCAAAGTCCTCTGACCTCTTCCTACCCCTAAAAATTTAAACCAGAAAAGTAAAAACTTGAGCTGTTTTCCGGGATGCAATAGGACTATTCCACCAGCAGAGGGCTACCTTTTTTTTTTTTTTTTTTTTTTTTTTTATTAGCTGCTGGCCTGTTTTCATGATCTTCAATTCTAATGTTTAGCAGCTGGGCTTGGGAATGGGCATGGGAATAAAAAAGAAAGCTGAATAGTTGCTTTTTTGTTCCTTATTAAAAAAACACAACAACTTACGTGTTTACGTACAGGTTTGCGCATAACTTATCTGTGACATGCGGTGATTTTTAAAATAAGCACATGACTTGCACTGGCTATTTACCTCTCTTCCAATTTAGCATATTGTCCATATTTTATTTCCTTTACCTTCTCTTTCTTTAATCTGATGTGATCTTTGATTACTTTCTCTCTTAATTTTTATCAGATGCTCCCTTCGTATATATCTTGGTCTGTTATTCATTCTCTTCTTCCTTTTTATCACCTAATTTTAATAATGTATTTATTTTTAATGGTATGGTTTCATTACTATCACAATGTTTCTTAAAAGAACATAAACATCTGCAAATCTCTGTGTGTCCCAGTCTTTCTCCTTTTGTTCTCCATACTCTCTTACTTCATTGGCTAACAGTTGTGCAAACATCTTAATAAATAACTTATTTCTCAGTACACTGGGGAAGGGTCCAAATTTCCAGTCCCTGGCCTCAACTTCAGATAAATAGGCCAGTTTTATTTGGTGTTTTTTTTTTTTTTCAGTGGGGATGCTTTTAAAAATTTATAAATCTTAAGTATGGTTATTCTTTGGTCTCCTTGAAGACATTCATTAGGAATTTATTACTTGGGAATTTAGTGTTCCAAATGCATCAAATGTTCACAATGCATCAGGAAAATGAATGATACCCTTGCCACAAAAATCCTGTGCAAAGGAGAGTATCCAGGATCAAATTAAGTGTGTTTCTAAATTTTGAATGAAGTCACAGAAGGAGGACAAAGACCTAGTTGAAAAACCAAAGGATTCAAGAAACTTGGGTTTGCCTTCAAATTTCCCAATGAAAAATTGCTCAGCTGAGCGAAGAATGATTTCCTTTCTTTGGGATATCAGTTTTGTTGTGACAGGTCTTTGATTGTGCTGAGGGATGTTAGGGAATGAGGTGGCAAAGATGACACTGAAGTTTTGAACATGGATGAAACTCATTTAATATCAGTGAGGCAATATTATCTTTTTCCTGACTACTTCATAGGGCTACTCGAAAAGTAAAAATAATTATTTGAATATTGAGTTATTTTGCCTTCTTGGGAGAGAGATGATATGGAAAATGAAGGTGCTATTCACCAGGGTTGAATTATAGCTTCTATGAACCTGATTTGAATTCATTATTACAAATGGGGCCTCTTGGCCAGAATCATTTCATTATAATTATCTGCTGTTGGGTTAAAAATGTTCCGTGCCTTTCCATTAGATTGGATAAGACAAGTATCTAGAAGTCTTGTGTCTGAATCAATGCCTTCCCGGGATCCTCAGTATGGTCCCTTGGTGTCTGTTGAGCCATCTCAGCTGAAAGGGTGGCTGTCACTTGTACCTTCTTCATGGGTTTCTGTCTCCCCTAGCTTTGCTTGGGTTCCTCTGGGGGTCTACAGCATCTGTACATTTGGAGGGGAGCAGTGGGACAGAGGTAGAGATTGTTGCTCTACCCATCCCTCTCAATGGGAGACGTCCCCCCAACATACTGGGATTTGTGTTTGTTTGTTTTGTTTGTTTTTTAATAGCAGGATAATCAGTTTTGTTGATCTGGGCTGCTGATCTGGGATTATGCTTAATGGCTCTTTGCTAACATGTCCTTGCATTTTCATTTGGAGTTCCTGGTTAATCCATTCAGAACCAAGTATCGGGGTTTAACTACTGCCAGGGAATAATCTGCACAGTGGGGTTTTACCAAAGCATCAGGGCCTCGGAGTTCCCAAAGACAGTATTCTGTTAGTTGCCTCTTTTGTGTTTTTCTGTAATTTGCACATACCAACAGCTTTTCCTCTGGTGTAAATTAGAAAATTTAGAGTAGCCATTAGGTTATTCAAAACAGATGCATGATTTTTGCATTTTGGGTGTTTCAGTTGCCTAAACTGAATAAAGGCTATATAAGGGCAAAGGCTTTGTTGGTGGTCTGTCTGAGGAAGGTGAAAACATGAAAAGACGCTCAAGCAGGTTCAGGTTCATAAGGACCTCTTCGTGGTGGCACTCCCTTGGTTGGAGTTACCTGGGATGCTTTTTAAAATCCCAATGCTAGGTTCCCAGACTGAAGAAATGAAAATCTCTGAGACTGGACGTGGGTGTGGCACTTCAAACACCTATGTCTGTATTTTTGATATGAGTTCGGAGTTGAGAACTACTGCTCCAAATTCTACTCCTGTTCTAGAACCTTGAGCAAGGCTGGTGTCCAGCATCCCTACCCTTTTCCAGAAATGCCTCCCCAGTGTGCTAGCCAGCAGACAGCTGTGTTAGGGTTCTAGACAGTGCTCCGTGGCAGGGTACCTGGCTTTGATTCTTACTCCCCGCTCACTGCGTGGTGTTGAGATCAGCCTTGGACACGTGGAAACGACGTTTCTTCTGGACTCTGTCATCCACTGTTGTTCTGTTAACTGTAAAGCTACCCAAATATGCCAGTTATTATCCACGCTGAATGGAACTCCAAAAATATCTGACAAGACTCTCAAGTCTTTTCTAGTTTCATCTGCTCCATCTTCTTTCTCCACCCCACATTCACATATGCCTGTAAAATGCGTGAGTCTCTTCAAGTTCCACTCAGCTTCGTGGGTCAAGAATTACCCACATGTGAGTTTTGATACCTCTTGCTACAGATCTCTGTTCTGGCACATATGTACCGTGGACCACCCCGTTGTTTCCTGTGTGATTAAGGATGGACTGTGGGCTCCCGGGACTTAGGAGTCATGTTTTACGTATTGAGTACAGTTATTGTGTTAGATACCATGGATTTAAAAACTAAATATTAATTGAAGGCTTTAATCCATCTTACTGGGACCCAACCTCTTCTAATGTGTTGCTAACCTCTTCAGTAATGAAATGCTTGTATAGAAAGGATTTCATTCTCTTGAAATTTGATCCTGGAATATTCGGGGCCCAGCTAGTTGGTTAGAGATCTTAGAGGCCTGAGGGATTTTGGGATTCAACTCAAATCACTTGCCAGAGGGGACAGGTGAATCCACCAATGACTTAAATCTGATCTGAAACTATGCAAAAATCCTCACTGTCCCTGAAGGCAAGACAACAGGGGAAGCATCTTCCCTTCAGCAGTAGAGTAACACGTTTGCAGTTGAGCTGCCTCTGCAGAGGTTTGCCTCTTATAGGCACAGGAGTGGCCAGAGCAAGGAGGTGAGGAGCAGACAGGCCGCCCAGTGAATTTTCCTGGAAGTTGGTTTGTCCCCAGTTGAGTCTTGGCTGCAGAATTTTGCAGCGAGGCTAGCTCAACTCCGTGACACTCCTTAATATCCGTGATTGGACACATCCTCAACATGCACACCACACACTCACACTCCAGAGCAGGGGAGAGGAGATGAGGTTTTAAAGCTTTAAAGATACCCATGGCTTTATGAACATTCTGGAAAACTCAGCAGCTCTTAATCTAAGTCCTCCGGGTAATTATTTAACCTTTTAAAGGAAATCTAGCCCTTGGGCTCATTTTAGTTCTGTCTTTCTCACTTGCCTTCTTTCTAGCTTCTAAAATAGGACTGTGCCCTTGGCCTCCTTCCCCTGCACACTGTGTGGCTGGCTCCGAGGGGGCCGGGCGCGGGTCTGGTTGGTGGTTGTTGCAGATCTGATGGGATCAGGCAGTGAGATGCAGTGGAGAGGAAGAGTCGAATAGGTCTCATTTGACCTTCCCAGGGGAGGACTTTTAAAATTACTTATTACTAACATGAAGCAGCCTTCAAAGTCATGAGATGAGAAGAGGGAATTAAGGTCCAAGACATCATTGGAGCTGGCAGTAATTTGCATTGCCTGTGAAGTTAGGAATCAAGTATTAACCTTTCCTGATTTAATAAAAAAAATACCGAAGCGATAACATCAGATTGTTTCAGGATTGTTGGTTTGTTGTTTGTCTTGCAGGAATTTGCTGCTCCCAGGGCTGTTAAACCCAGTTTTGCCTTGGAGCTAACGTTAGCATAGAGTGGGTATTGGGGAGAAGTCTTCATTCTTCTCATGTTCATCCATTCTTAGTTTCCTCCAAAAATGAAATCTACTTGGTATTTTTAGACCCCGGTATATTTTCTTATTTAAAGTGAAAATTAAGGGCAGTGCCTGTGGCTCAGTGAGTAGGGTGCCGGCCCCATATACCTAGGGTGGCGGGTTCAAACCTGGCCCCGGCCAAAGTGCAACAAACAAATAGCCAGGCATTGTGGCAGGCGCCTCTCGTCCCAGCTACTCGGGAGGCTGAGGCAAGAGAATCACCTAAGCCCAAGAGCTGGAGGCTGCTGTGAGCTGTGATGCCACAGTACCTACTGAGGGTGACAAAGTGAAACTCTGTCTCTAAAAAAAAAAATAAAATAAAGTGAAAATTGAAGCTGTAATGTCTTAGTGGCTCAGCACTCCCTAGCCTAGATCTACATATGGTTTTCTTGGCAGAGAAGATAGCTTAGAGGAAAGTAGCGTTTGAGCTTCAGGTCACTGTCCCTACAGGATAACGCCCTTGACACTTCGGTAAAATTTTCAAGAGCCCAAAGGCAGAAGGAATACTTTTAAAACAAACAAAAACTACTATTGTACAGGCTGTGTGAGATGCCACATCAATTACCTACCTTTTAATGTAATTTTCAGACTATTATAATACCAATTAACAGCCCAGGGGATTGAGGTTTAGAAAAGTTAAACCACTTGCCATGGCTATGATGTGTCAGAGGCCACAGTTACTGCTAGAAGACCTCTCCTGCCACTTCTTCTGAATTTTATAGGATGTCCCTCCCAGGTATAGAGAAAAAAGACAGTTTCTAAGTGATACAAGCAGGAACAACAAACAAAAGAAAGAAAGAAGAAGCACCCTTTCTGTTCCCTGGGCACAGGCTGAAACGAAGGTCAGGCAGTCACTGTTGCGGTCAAGGGCTGTGACTGTCTGCTGTCCTGCCACCAGAGTCTGCTGGCTTCATGGTGCTTCCTTCTCTAGGCATGCATCACGTGAATGGGGTCTTGAAAATGAGGCATGCCTCAGACAGGAGGCTGGAAATGGTGCATACCTCAGACATGAGGTTGGAAATAATGCATGCTCCAGACATGAGGTTGGAAATGATGCATGACTCAGACATGAGGTTGGAAATAATGCATGCCCCAGACATGAGGTTGGAAATGGTGCATGCCTCAGACAGGAGGCTGGAAATGGTGCATCCCTCAGACAAGAGGCTGGAAATGGTGCATGCCTCAGATAGGAGGCGGGAAATGGTGCATGCCTCAGACAGGAGGCTGGAAATGGTGCATGCCTCAGACACGACAAAACCGCAGCCATGGAGAAGAGGGTCCAACACACTGTCATGGGGAGCACTGGCATTTTTAGTTCTGAGCCTTTCCTGTCACAGGACCTCCCATGTAAGGTAGTGCCTAAAAGGACCTACAGACTAAGACAAAATAAGCAGGCCATCTGTTGCTAAGAACCCAGTACAGAACTCAGAGGAAATGAATAATGTCCAGCCTGAGCTAGAGCGAGAGACCCTGTCCCTACTAATAATAGAAAAACTAGCTGGGCACTGTGGGGGTGCCTGTAGTCCCAGCTACTTGGGAGGCTGAGGCAAGTGGATTGGCCAAGAGTCTGAGGTTGCTATGAGCTGTGATGCCATGGCACTCTACCCAGGCAGTGTTACTGAGTGAGACTCTGTGTCAAGAAAAGAAGAATGAACAGAAGTAATTTGTTTTAAGCCTAAAATATTTCATTCTATAGCCCTCCTTCCCATCCTTACACTCTCATATCGATTGAAGCTGGAGAGGGTGGAGGGGCACAGGCCTTGCCCTCACCTTGCTACTGATTCATACCCCAGAGAAAGAAAATCACACGACCTGCTCTGGCCTCCTCTTCCCTGAGGTTGTTACATTTTGCTTAAATCAAAGAGATGCTTGAGGCCTTGACCTGGCTTCCCGTAAAAGTGCTGATCAATAAAACTTTTAGAAATTGGTTTTGAATATTAAACGTTTTCACTGGACCTGAAGATTTATGGTATCTCAATTAACCAAATTTCTATTGCATAATGAGAGCAAAAAATTTTATACGTGGCTGTTAAGTTTTCTGGCTAGTCCGCAGGAGATAATTCAACTCACAATTACCCAAAATGCTATATACTAGCAATGAAGAATAATAGAAAACAGTGTTGTTGTAGAAGTAATTACGCAAAAGAGAAAAAACATGAATACGATAATTTTCTATTTATTGTGAATGGCAACGCTGAAGAAAAGTAGATGTAATTAGAGGAAGATAATATGGAAATGTTTTCTCAAAGATGTTTCCGAATACTTTCAAAAGTTTTCAAGTTTGTACTATTGTTTCTATTGAGCCAAATTTAATTTTAAAATGCATGGTTTTTCTTTGATTTACTTATACATGTATCACTCCTCTGCCATTTGGAGAAATTTCCATAAATGTTGATGAAGGAAGGAAGATAGATAAAGGAAAAAGAAAAATGAAAGACAGAAATGGAATGATGTGTGAAAAGGGAGCATAGGAGAGAAAATTTCCAGAAGTTTCAGTTAAGAGTTGATTGAAAGAAGGGAAAGGGAGGCCGCTGAGGAGGAGGGGATGGTACGTACTTGTGTGAATTAGAAAGGTCCAAGGTGTGGCTCGGCTCCTGTACCTAGTGGTTAGGGCGCCGGCCACATGCACGGGGCTAAAGGGTTCAAACCCAGCCAGGGCCTGGTAAACAATAAAGACAACAATGGCTGGTGCCTGTAGTCCCAGCTACTAGGAGGTTGAGGCAAAATGATCTCTTAAGCTCAAGAGTTTGAGGTTGCTGTGAGCTGTGATGCCACGGTACTCTACTGAGGGTGACACAGTGAGACTCTGCATCAAAAAAAAAAAAAAAAAAAAAAAAAAAGTCCAAGCTGGAATTACTGAGTAGTTAAGAGGGTAGAAAAAAGGAGAAAAGAGATAGTGGCCGGGTAAGAATGAACGGGCCCTCCCTTTGGAATTTAGGAGTTATTAACATCTCCTTTCTCTCTGCATGAGACCACACATACCCTGGTGTGCAGTGCCCATCCTAAGCCAAGGCAAGAGCAATTTAAGGACCAGGTTCTCGCTGCTGGGCTCCAACTCTTTCTAAACCTTGCTTGCCAACTACCCACACAGCTGTGAGTCCTCTTCTTTCACTGCGTCCTAGCCCGTGATTTGCAAATCTACTTCGGACCTTCTTCCCTCCCTGGGTGATCAGTCATCCTGCCTTGTCCTGCCAGGACCTCTACTCTGAGGGACACTACTCCGCCCAGCCTGATGGTTCAAGAATTTCCCAATGCTTATGTTTTCCTGCTCACCCAAATGTTCTTTTTGGAGATCACCTCACATCCAGGCAGCATGTAAATTCCAGGCCGTGTCACACTGGTTCCCATCTGCCCTGCACCTGTGCAATTAAACAATTTATTCTCAGCTATATGGCTTGCTGTGTCAGGTATTTTGTCCACCTTGACCATCCACTGATAGCTTCGCACATACAGCCTCCTGCTCATGGTTTGGGACCTCCCAGGATAGATAAAAGAAGGACTCACTACACATATAGGCGATTGAATCAGTCAGATGTTTTATGAGAGGGGCGGTGCTCACACCGAGTTATTGTCTATAAGGCACCCTGTGTAAGAGGAAGGAATTATAGTACTCAAATTTGTACTGCTCAGTGCTTTTTTATGCCATCTCTAAAGATAATTCTCTTCCCACTGTCATTTTCATTGCTTCTTCCATGCTCTTTGTTAAAGGCATTAATGTCCTCTATTTATCTTTGTGTCTTTACTGTCCCGCAGAATACCTAATGCTTAGTAGGTGCGCCAAGGTTTTGGAAAAGATGAATGCTTCTCCTTTATCTCTCTCTCTCTTCCTCGGTTTCTCCTCCTCTTTCTCACACACACACATGTATCTCTACCTTCTCGCATGTCGATAGGCTTAGCTATGTTGAGTAATCTGGAAGTCACTGAGATTACAAACACAGACCCTGGCATCTGAATCCTAGTTCAGAGATTATTTTCTCCCTAAATAGTATTTCCCTTGTCCTGTCTTCTTCTGCTTGTTATAATTGCAGCATTTTCTAGTTTTCTGAATGTGTGTTCCCAAAGCCAGTGGCAAGAGATTCTGAGCAGTCACAAGGGAGGGATGCCCACATTGTCGCTTTTCACCAAGGTCACTTAATAGAGGATGGTACATTTTGGAAGAATATTTGCAAACTTTAAGGGGTAGCAAAGCCAATCCGAGTAATCTCTTAACATTCCCCAGGGCATTTCGAGATGAAGGGATTTATGGACTCATCTCCTTGACCATCTGAAATGCAGTTGTTTCCGTGACGCGCTCTCCTGAGAGGCCCCTAAGTACGCCCCAGTAGCATGCGTTGTGCTGTACTTGCACAACAGACAGTTTATAGAAAGTTCTTGATTGTATGCTCTGTTTTACAATTGGCAAGTCAATGGGCGCTTAGCGAATTGTAAGATAAAGTGTAACCTCAATCGAGAGGTTAAGAACACCGGCTTTGCAGTCAAAAGGCTCATTTCAGATCCCCTTCAGGTACTTAATGACTGTATATGGTTGGACAAGTGACTCAATTTCTTGAGGCCTCAATTTCCTGATTAAAAAAATAAGGACTGTGTACCCTCTTCACTCAGCTATGGGAAGGGAGTAGATGATATCACACAAAAAAGTAGTTATTACTTTTTACAAAATATAAATTATAGAATTTACAATTTAAGCAAGCAATTTTTATTGGGTACCTACAAGCACTATTCTAGGCAGTGTGGAAATTATAAAGTTGAATTAATTCTGAGTTCTTCTCTCTAAACATTCACATATGCTGAATATGTAAATATGTTGGCTGAATACAGCACCCACAGATCAGGAAGGAGAGAGAGATTAAAAGGGAGGGAGAAAGAAAATTTGCTTAAAATAAAATGCACCTGTACTTAGTGTTCATGGTAATAAATTTGGTCACATACATTCACTCGTGTAACCACTGCCTCATCAGATGCAGAACAATTATATTACCCCCACAAGTTCCTCGCTGCCCCCCTTTTTTTATTGTGGTAAAATATACATGACATAAAATTTGGCATTTTAGCCAATTTTAAGTGTATAATTCAGTGACATTAAGTGCATTTGTTAGGTCTAGAGGGGGATAAACAAGTGGCAAGGAGTGGCTAAGGGTGGAGCGTGGTTAACTGACTTGTAGCTGGGAATGAAACTGCAGGTAGGAACCGTTCCCTGCTAGGAACATTCATAGCAGAAAGTTTCTAGAGACCTGTAACCAACTCAGAGCTCATGACCTTCTGTTTAAACCTGTGATGTAAACCTCTATTTAATCCCAATCTGTCAGTCACCCCAAAGGCAGGAAACAACAACCATTTCTGCCGGGAGAAGTGGGGATAGACCAGTGAGCTGATCAAGGCAGCCATGTGCTGGGACTCTGGGTCTTTCTCCTCTGCTAAAGACTGACTTCTCTCTCTCGGGAATGTATTTTCATTTGGTGTAACTTCTTTATTTACTTTCATTCTTTCTGTTTCCTGTAACAAACTGTCGGCGTGATCACTTGTGTCTATGATCGCTCGTCATTGGCTTGGTATCAGTACTCACTCTTGATACCAGGAGCTGGGGGACCAAGGAACATCCAGACAGGATTACAATATTCACTCAGCTGCCCAGCCATTGGCACCATCATGTCCAGCTCTCGTTTCATGTTTTCAAACTGCAATTTTTTATCCATTGAGCAATAACTGCCCATTCTTCCCTTGCCCCAGACCCTGGAATCCAACCATTTTATTTTTTTGTCTCTGTGATTTTGACCGCAGCTCAGCAAGTGGTATCATACAATACTCGTCATAATGTCTCCAGGGTTTATCTGTGTGGTGCCATGTGCCAGAATTTCCTTCCTTCTTAAGGTTGAATAACATTACAATGTACATATATATATCACATTTGTTTGTCCATTCATTTTTTTTTTTTTTTTTTTTTTGAGACAGAGCCTCAAGCTGTCACCCTGGATAGAGAGCTGTGGCTTCACAGCTCACAGCAACCTCCAATTCCTGGGCTCGAGCGAGTCTCTTGCCTCTGCCTCCCAAGTAGCTGGGACTACAGACGCCTGCCACAACACCCAGCCATTTTTTGGTTGCAGCCGTCATTGTTGTTTGGCGGGTCTGGGCTGGATTCGAACCCGCCAGCTCAGGTGCACGTGGCTGGTACCTTAGCCTGTTGAGCCACAGGAACTGAGCCCGTCCATTCATTTTTTTTGATAGACACTTGAGTTGAATTCACTATTAAGAATAATGCTGCTATTTTATGGGTATACAAATATCTATTTAAAGCCAGTATTTCAGTTCTTTTGGTTTATGTCTAGAAGTGGAATTGCTGGGTCACATGGTAATTGTATATTTAATTTTTCCAGGAACTATGATACTGTTTTCCATCATGGTTGAACCATTTTATATGCCACCAGAAACGTACAATCACATTCTTGCCAAAATTTGTTTTCTGTTGTTACTATTTTTGATTTTTTTTAGAATAGTGATTCTAAGGGGTATGAAGCGGTATCTCACCTCAATTTTGATGTGCATTTCCTTAGTGATTAGTTAGGGGGATGTTCATGCTGACCATTTCTGTATTTTCTTTGGAGAAATGCCTATTAAAGTTGATTGTCCATTTTTAAATTGTATCCTTTGTTTTTTCATTGAGTTGTAGGAGTTTTATGTATTCTGGATAGTGATCCTTTTCCAGATGTATGACTTGTAAATACTTCACCCTGTTTCATGGGTTGCCTTTTCATTCTCTTGACAGTGTTTTTTGATGTATAAAAATTTAAAATTTTACTCTAATCAAATTTTTCTGTTTTTCCCCCTTTTTTGCCTATATGTTTGGTATTAAATCCAGGAACCCATTGGTGAATCCAATGTCATGAAGATTTTTCTCTATGTTTTCTTTTAAAGGTTTTATAGTTTTAACATTTTTTTTAAAGTGTTTTTTTTTTGTAGAGACAGAGTCTCACTTTATCGCCCTCGGTAGAGTGCCGTGGCGTCACACAGCTCACAGCAACCTCCAGCTCCTGAGCTTAGGTGATTCTCTTGCCTCAGCCTCCCAAGTAGCTGGGACTACAGGCGCCCGCCACAACGCCTGGCTATTTTTTTGTTTTTTTGCAGTTTGGCCGAGGCCAGGTTTGAACCCGCCACCTTCGGTATATGGGGCTGGCACCCTACTCGCTGAGCCACAGGCACCGCCCTATAGTTTTAACTCTTTAAGTCTTTGGTTCTTTCTGAGTTAATTTTTTTTTGTAAGTGGTATGATGTAGAAATCCAGCTTTATTCTTTCACAGATGGATACCCAGTTTTTTCCCACACCATTTATTGAAAAGCCTGTCCTTTCCCCACTGAATAGTCTTGGGATACTTGTTAAAAATCATTTGAACATACTGCATATTAAAGGATTTATATCTGCTCTCTCTATTCTATTCTGTTAGTCTGTATGAACACACCGTTGGATTACTATAGCTTGGTGCTATGTTTTGAAATTAGGATTACCAGCTTTATTTTTTCTTTTTCAAGATTGTTTTGGGTATTTGTGGTCCACTGAAATTGCATATTAATTTAAGGAGGGATTTTTCTGTTTCCATAAGGAAACATCATTGAGTTTTGGGCAGCGATGACACTGAGTCTGTAGATTGCTTTGGGTCGACATCTTAACTATATGAAGTCGACCAATCCATAAACCTGAGATAGCTTCCCATTTACTTCTGTCTCCTTAAGTTTATTTTAACAGTGTTTTGATATTCTAGTGTACAACCATTTCCCCTTCTTAGTTAAGTTTATTCCTAAATATTTCATTCTTAAATTATTAAATCATTAATAATGATTAAATTATTAATAATCATTAAATTATTTTCTTAAATTCTTTTTCAAATTGTTTGTTGTTAGTGTATAGATGTGCAACTGATTTTTTGTGCTGATGTTATATACTACAACTTTGCCAAATTTGTTTATTCATTATAATTGTGTGTGTGTGTGTGTGTAATTTTTGGAGTTTTCCACAGATAAGATCATGTTATCTGAGATCAGAGACAGCTTAACTTCTTCCTTTCCAGTTTAGATACCTTTATCTTTTTTTCTTGCCTAATTGCTTCAGCTAGAACTTCCAGGATCATGTAGAAAAGAAGTGACAGAAGCAGACTTTTTTGTTTTGTTTCTGATCTTAGGAGAAAACTTTTGGTCTTTTATCATTGAGTACCTTGTTAGCTGTGGAATTTTCATAATGGCCTTTATTATGTGGAGATGGTTTCTTTCTATTCATTGTTAGTATTATTCATCATAAAAGGATGTTGAATTTTATCTACTGTTTTTTCCATTTCAATGGAGATGATCTTGTATTTGTTTTGTTTTCTTCATCTGTCAGTTAATATGGTGCATTACATTGACTGATTTTAGTATTTTGAACCATCCTTGCATTGTACGAATAAATCTCACTTGGTCATGGAATGTAGTTCTTTTAATAAGCCATTGAATTCCATTTGCTAACATTTTTGTGAAAAATTTTGCTTGGATATTTTTAAGGAATGTTGGTCTATAGGTTTTTTGTTTGTTTATTTTCTTAGTATTAACTTTGACTATTATTAGAGTAAGGTTGACTTACAGAGTGCATCTGGAAGTGCTTCCTCCTTGTCAATTTTTTGGAACAGTCTGAGAGAACTATTGTTAATTATCCTGGAAATTCTTGGTAGGCTTCACCAGTGAAACTGTCTGAGGCTTTTCCTTGCTGGTAAGTTCTTTGTTAGTGATTTAAATACTTCACTAGCTATAGATTTGTTCAGATTTTCTCTATTTTTATGACTGATTCTTGGTAGGCTAACAATTCCTTGTCTTCCTAGGAATTTGTCCATTTAATCTAGGTTATTCAACATGTTGGCATACATTTGTTCATAATACTGGTTTATAATCCTTTTTATTACTATAAAATTTGTTGCAGTGTCCCCCTTTTCATGACTGATTTTGGTTATTTGAATCTTCTCTCCCTGTTACTTAGTCAGTCTAGGTCTAGCTTTGTCAATTTTCTTGTCATTTTAAAGAATAAATGCATGGTTCTGTTGATTTTCTCTATTGTTTTCTATTTTCTATTTATCTTGCTTCAATATCATTTTCTTCCTTCTGGTAATTTAGTTTTTAGTTTTTTCTCATTTTTCTAGTTCCTTTGTGGTTAAAGCTACGTAAATGAGAGATTTTGTATGTGTTCAGAACTGTAAATTTCTATCTTAGCACTGCTTTCACTACATCCTATAGATTTTGATATGTTTCATTTACATTTGTTTCCAGATTAATAAAAATTTTTTATTTTCTTATAGGTTGCTTAAAAGTATGTTGCTTAATTTATACATATTTATGTATTTTCCAGTTTTCCTTCTGCTGTTGATTTTTATTTTCACTCCACTCTTTGATCAGGGAAGATACCTTGCATGATTTCACTGTTTTTTGATTCATTAAGACTCATGTCTTGGCTGGGTACGGTGGCTCATGCCTGTAATCCTAGCACTCTGGGAGGCCAGGGTTGGTGGATCACCTGCACTCATGAGTTTAAGACCAGCCTGAGCCAGAGAGCAACCCCTGTCTCTAAAAATAGCCAGGCGTTGTGGTCAGCTCCTGTAGTCCTAGCTACTCGGGAGGCTGAGGCAAGGGGATCCCTTGAGCCTAAGAGTTTGAGGTTGCTGTAGTTATGATGTGATGGCACTCTATTGAGGGTGACAAAGTGACACTCTGTAAAAAAAAAAGAGAGAGACAGACTCGTGTTTAATCCATGATCTATCCATGTCCGCTTGAGAAAAAATGTGTTGTCTGCTTCCATTGCGTTGAAGTGTTCTTTACATTTCTGTTTGTCCAATAGTTCTATAGTATCATTAGGAATACTTAAAATGAAATTGACTGATTGCTGGACATGGGGTGTGGACTAACTTGAGACATAAAACCTCCAGATGCATCATGAGGGAGCCCCACGCTTTTATGAGTTTTACTCCTGGAAGCCTCATCCTGTTCTCAGAGTGAAAATGAAAGAACAGCCAGATCAGAGAACCATTCTGAAAGGAGCCCAGAAGATTC
This sequence comes from Perodicticus potto, assembly GCA_963574655.1. NCBI lineage: Eukaryota > Metazoa > Chordata > Mammalia > Primates > Lorisidae > Perodicticus > Perodicticus potto. Next base: position 16,021 of record CAUYRH010178771.1, read on the forward strand.
TGCTCTTCCTAATGAAAGCCTGCCCTCAGATGAAACTGTTTAACCAGAGCCTAATTACGTTGTGTTTTAACAGAACCTCTAATCCACTGGGAGTGGGTGGGAAACTTCCAGCTCTAAATACTCACTAGCCAAAGGGCAAAAATCATAGTTTGAAGAGACAGAGCAAACATAAGAACAAGACTCAGATATGGTAGACAGGTTGGAATTTTCAGGCTGGAGATTTAAAATAAATATGGAAATAAATATTGGCCAACATGGAAATAAAACGGACAACAAGCAAGAACAGATGAGTAATGTAAGCAGACAGATGGAAATTCTAAGAAAGAATCAAAATGAAGTGCTAGAAATAAAATAAATAAGCAAACATTGTTACAGAAATGAGGAATGGGCTCATTTGATGGGCTCATCAGTGGACTGGACACAGCTGAGGAGATAATCATGGTGCTTGAAAACACGCCAATGGAAACTTTCCAAACTATAAAGCAAAGAGAAAAAAAAATAGAAAAAACAAGAACAGAAGTCTGAGAACTCTGGGGCAATTACAAAAAGTGTGATGAATGTGCAATGAGAATAACAGAAGCAAAAGAAAGACAAAAAAAGAAGAAAATATTTATAATAATAGTAACTGAGAATATCACAAGATTAATGTCAGACACCAAACTACAGATCCAAGAAGTTCGGAGGACACTAAACAGGATGAATGAAAACCGAAACACAACTGCACCTAAGCATATGATATTCAAACTGAAGAATTTCTAAAGCAAAGAAAAAAAATCAGAAGGTATCAAAGGGGAAAAACATTACCTATGGAGGAGCAAGACTAAGCATTACATTGAACTCCGCTTTAGAAACCATGCAAGAAAGAAAAGAGTGGTGTGAAACATAGAAAATGTTACAAGAAAAGAATCGCCAACCTAACTAAAATAGAGAATTTCTCAGAGAAACAGAAATCAAAGGGATTTGTTTTTAATGGACCTGCTTACAGGAAAAGTTAAAAGAAGTTTCCAAGCCAGGTGCACTGTTAGAAGTCCCAACTCTTTGGGAGTTGAGGCAGGAGAATTGCTTTAGTCTAGGAGTTTGAGTCCAGCATGGGCAACATAGCAAAAATTCTGATTCTAAATGAGAGACATTAAAAGAACAGAATCATGAACAAGGTGGGGTATCAGGTGTCCAGGCAAGCTTTGATTAACTCACACTGCTTCTGGTCATATTGCACCCCACTTAATTCTTCATCATGCAGCATTCACAGACAGAGGTGACTCTTTTGTTATCATTCTGCTCCCCCCCACCCTTTTTCTTCAACTGGATGTGAGTTTCTTGAGGGCAGGATTCCACAGACATATTTGAATTAGCTATTGTGATGCTCCGTGGAACCTGTTACTGATGTCTGCTTGACCAAGGCAGGTAGATTACATCCGTCATCCAGCCTCATCTCTTTCCCAATTGTATAAGTGGGTGTCATCAGACATTTGTATATTTCTACCACAGCAAAAAGAGAAATAATAATGAACATAAGCAACTTTTATTTGTGCGGTGATTTGTAATTTGCTCTTTTTCTTCCTGGGAAGTTCCTTCCCAACTTCCTTCTCCATATGGCAGCTCTTCCTCATCTTCCTGGTCTCACTCTGATGTTATATATTCTTGATCTTTTCTGATTTTCATCAGTTGTCTTTCTCTCGATGATTTCTAAGCTTTCCAAGCCAAGTTTGGCATCACACTGACCAGAAAGATTTTTTTTGGAATACAGATTCCTGCACCTAGCGTCAGACATACAGAATCAAGAGTCCTGAGGCACACACCTGTGAATCTGATACTGATGGAAGCAAAACTAGTTTCGTGCACTATTTTTTTGGAAAAAAAGTGTGTATCTAGCCTTCTTATTGTTTGTGGTTCACCAGAGCATGCAAGGTGAATAAACTGGTATTTTCACACTTTTAGTATATCCAGCTGATTAATGATGCATTTGCACAGATCCCCCAGCAGTAATCATACACATCTTGTGTTCATAGGATTAAGTCCCTGCAAGGGAGAGAAAGTATTTTATTAATCCTCATATCTCTCATTGTGAGTATAACAACATTTTGCTTTACCTTTTTTGTTAAAATATAGGGAAAAAACTATTCAAGCTATTTAAATAAAGAAGTAGGCTGTGTTATAAGAACCATGGAACTCAGGGGAAGTAAGAAACTTTAGCTTCTGAAGGAAGGGGACTAGGAAGCAGAAAGTCTAGAACTCAATCTCCAATCCCTGGGCGGCGGCCTCATGCCAGCCCTTGGCCTGTGGTGAACTGGGCTGCACAGCAGGAGATGAGAAATAGGTGAGCCAGAGAAGTTTTATCTATTGTTTGCTGCTGCTTCACTGACGCCATGGCTGGCGTCACTCTCTGAGCTCCGCCTCCTCTCAGATCAGCCCTGGCATTAGATCCTCACAGGAGGGTAAACCCTGCTGTAAGGTGCACACGAGAACAATCTAGGTTGTGTGTTCATTATGAGAGTCTAATGCCTGATGACCTGAGGTGGAGTGGAGGTGGTGATGCAAGGGCTGGGGAATGGCTACAAATAGAGGATGGGACTCGCTAGTTGCAGGAAAACTAGGCTCACCCTGATTCTTCATTAGGTGAGCTGTGTAATTATTTCATTATGCATTACAACATAATAATAATACAGATAAAATAAATGCCATGTTCTTGAATCAGCCCCAAATCTGGGTTTCACCCCTCTGGTGCACACAAAAAATGGTCTTCCATGAAACCAGTCCCTGGTGCCAGAAAGGTTGAGGTCACTGCTGTAGAACACAGGCAGCCCCTCCTTCCTGTGTCTCTCTCCATGTGGTCACATGGTCTTTTATTCGGACTTTTTCCTACACAGATGGTCCTTTGTCCTTTTCCTTTCTCTGCCTCTGTGGGGAGAAGTGACCATCTTGCATCTTATGACTTCATGGGTCCTGCATTCAAGCTGGTCTCTACAGATTATCTAGTATTGCTCTGTCTGATTTCTAAATTTCCAGGAAACAAAATCTGACTACCCTAGCTTGGGGTGAGTGTCCACTCATGGTCTAATCTGGCCCTGGCTGGAGGGGAAAAAATCAGACAGCAGATAGGATGTTTCCAGCACCAAGTAAAACAGACTAACAGTAAAGAGGAGGCAAGTGATGGTAATATTACTAGTGCCACTTGGTAAGCAAGCTGGAAGGAGCGGCTTCCAGGGTGAGCTTGTGTCATCTCCAGTGCTGACATCCCACCTTTTACACCTGCAAGGTGGCTTCCGCAGCGCTAGACAGCACCTTCTCATACGACAAAAAGTCCAAAAGTAGTTATTAAAGGCTTGTGGGTGTTGCTTTTCAAAATATTATCTGGCTGATTTCCCTGTGAATCACTGGCCCAGATCACATATCATTACTCTATTGTAGGAGTGTGTGTGTGTGTGCGTGCGCACGTGCACTTATGTTTAATGATGAAAGTAACAAGACAAGAAACAGAAGGTTCCAGGCTGCCCAGAGAAGTTCTAAAAAGCCTCACAGCACAATCTCGGAAGAATACAGCAAAGCAGGAGATGGAGGAAGAGAAGTTGAGAAAAAGAGGCCAGAGCGGGATGGGGGGATGAAATCCGCAGGGAGACGGGACACACTGGCCAGCTCTGAAGCTGGCCGGGTCAGGGCAGGGAAACAAATCAAGTCGGGCCCAGGGAGCGGCGGCTGTGGACGGCGGGGACAAGGTGCGGGGAGGAGATAGCCCAGATTAATGAGCTGGTGGCACCGCGAGGACCCCGCCGCGGGCTGCCACCTGACGGCCGGGAGCCCCGAAGACGCCCCTCTTCTGAGGGCAGTTATTTATTTATTTTGTAAGGGAACCTAACAAATTCTAAAACCAGATAAATCCAATTACCCGTGTTTTGCTTTCAGGGAGCGAGAAAGATTAATGGTGGTATTTTGGCAGTAGCATAAAAAGAAAGAGGCGGTAATAACGAGGAGGGCCAGAGGGCCGTAAAGCTCCCCAAAGCCAGCCGCCCTCACCCTGTCCTGGCCCGGCACCCTGCTCCCCGGAGCGCGCAGCCGGGGCCTGCAAGGCCTTCCCCGTCCCTCACCACCCCAGGGCAGTCCCGGGAGCAGAGGCCCAGCCCAGCACTCTTCCTGGGTTCTGCACTTTTGCAAACAGCAGCAAGAACTTTTAGGGCTTGTGTTTTAGAGGGAACAAAGAATTTTCCCAGGAGTTAGCCTAGTTGATGGTCACAGAACTCCTCGGGGGAGTGGTCTGCCAGATGTCATTCTCCTGGTTTCCAGATTGAGAGCCTGAGCAGGGGGAAGGCCCCAGATCCCACTTCTCCTGAGGCTGCCTTTGGCCTTCGTGCTCTCCTGTGCTGCTCCTGGGATAACTTTTACTTGGACACAGTAGTCTCTGGAGCAGTTTCCTACAGACCTCCTTGGGGCCTGGCTGTCTGGGCTGCACTGGTTAGGGAAACCTGCCTGAGGAGAGCGGGCAGAACATACTCAGATCACATCAGTTTCCTTTCTAATTTGTAGTTTTGCCTTGAGAAGTTTCATTGCCTACTACGCCCCGTGTCCTCCCAGCATCGCTTTTGGCTTAGGAAATGTACCTTCAGAAATGCCTTGCTTGATATTCACACATTCTGCTTTTTAAAAAATGTAATTATTTTTATTGAGATATAATTCACATACCATAAAATCCACCCTTTAAAAGTGTCCAATTCAGTGGGTTTTAGTATATTCATAAGGTTGTGCAGCCATCACTGCTATCTAATTCCAGAACACTTTAATCCCTCCCTCAATAGAAACCCCTTGCCCATGGCAGCCTCTCCCGAGCCCCCTTCCACCCAGCCCTTGGCAAGCACCAAATGCCTTCTGTCCAAAGCATTCACTTATTCTGGACGTTTGGTCTGTGTGGCTCATTCAATACACATGCTCCGCTTTTAACTTCTCTTTTATTTGTCTGTTCCTTCATTCATCCCCTCCCCATTGCATTCATTCCCCACACTTTTCTTTTTTTTGCAGTTTTTGGCCAGGGCTGGGGTTGAACCCACCACCTCCGGCATATGGGGCCGGCGCTCTACTCCTTTGAGCCATAGGCGCCACCCTCCACAAATGGTTTTTTGCGCTTCTGTTTGTGTTTCAAGCATCTTATCAGGCACTGTGGGTTGAGATAAACAAGATAAACAAGCAAGGTCCCTGCCTTGGAAAAGCTCATGATTTCAAGGGGGGGAGACAGAAACAAGCAGTTTAACATGTGATGCTAAAATCCTCCAAAAACGTGTCATGTGTCCTCAGGCTCTACCTGTTTCTGACAGCTCTGTCCAAGCAGGGTCTTCATGTCTTTCACTCCCGAGACACAAAGGGAACTGTAGCCTGTCACCCAGGCACTCAGCGCCATTCCCTGTGGTTCTAGCCCTGCTCCAACATTGGTGCCTCACTCCTGAGAGCAGGTTCCACTTAACGCCGTAGATCTAATTCTTAGACTGGTGGTTCCCAAATTTTTAGCCTATGCCAGGATCATCTGGAGTGCTTGTTAAAACACATTGCTGGGCATCAAGGCACAGTTTCTAATTCAGCAGGTCTGGGTAAAGGTCTGAGAATTTGTACTTTTCCTGGTCAGGCTTATGTTGTTTGTCTGAGGACCACACTTTTGAGAACCACTGTGTTAGAATACGCTCTTTCCTTGTGGGTTCCTGTCCTGGCAGCCTGCCTGGAGAATTCATCTCTCTAAACCTAAGCCTTTCCCTCCCTCTTGCCAGTCTCTTGTCAAGGACCCAAGCCTCCTGATGAAATCCAGGTATGAGACCCCAGTCTCTCCCTATGTCTTTAGTCTCCCAAACATTGCCAGTTTCTGGGTTGGGTGGTCGTCTCTGGTGCCAACCAATGTAGTAATTCCTGCCATATCTCACTTATAAGATAGTTCTGTCTATTGTACATCTTCACCCAAATCCCCGTTGCTGCCTCCTAGGTCTAATTCAGTCTGAACTCCCCTCCTAGAGTTAATTGAGTCCTATGTGATAATGACCAAAGTAAAACAGGAGTAAACTCAGGATCCTCTTCTCATACTTTCTACTCTCAGCTTTCAAGACGGTTAGAATAACAAAGGTGACAACTTCTTCAACTCTAGCACTTTATGTTAGCGAGTCTAAGTAGAGAAAGAGGATGTGAGATAGACACCTCTGTAGCGTTTGTAATTTAAATGTTCACATATGAGTACACTTGTAAGATTGTTGATGACCAGGGAATCATAACTGAGAAGGTCCAAGTTCATAGGCGTTTAAGAACAGGCCAAAAATTTTAGCTGTGCCTACTAGAAGAAAGTATTGTATGTGGTTTACTCTGAAAGTTTTGAGACGGACTGTGTTAGGGTCTGTTATTTCACTTTCAAGAAACATAGTCGACAGCATCCCTTCTGATTCACCTGTGTGTGTTTCAACATCCTTGGCTTGTCGATGTTGCTGAGATGGTTTCATTTGCTTGCATCTGTGTGGATTTTATGTTTCTTGGTGTTCGGGTATCTCAAAATTTCTGCAATGACCCAGGTTTTATTGGAGATATTGTAATGTAGGGGAAAACTAACTTGCTAAAATAACCTTTACTTTTCAAAATAAATGTTTCTTAAACAGTGGAGTGTGCACAATGTTATGAAGCCCAAGTTCAGACAAAGCAAGTCAGTGATGGCAGAAGTCGGCATAGGTGCCTTGGGTGTATCAGGAGAATCTTGGGGGTCAATGTCTTAAAACTGGCATGAGAACAGCTTGAAGTTGGTGGGAGTGTTCATTTTGATTTGGCTGTGGTTACATAAGTCTCTGTGTGTAATAAACTCGCTGAGCTATACACTTACAATTAGGGCCTTTGTGTGTGTGTATATATATATATGTTATGAGTGTACTTTATGTATTTTATGAATGGAACACTTTTTTAAAAAGGGATTCAAAAACACTTTAAGATGTGAATGCTTGGTATAGCATTATAGGAAATGTAAAAGCATATATTTTTCCTTTAAATTAAATTTGTAAATGAAAGGTTACCTCCTTGTGCTTTTAGCTGACTGTGAGATAATTTTCAAGACCAGTGACATAGAACTAACCCTAATCATAGAATAAGAGAACATATTAAAGCAATAAAAAATGTGGTCACTCCACATAGAGATGGAGGTGGAGATGGATGCGCTTCTCACAAAAATCATGGAGCACCACAGATTAAAAGCTCATTTTCTACATAAATAGCTAGAGGATCTCATCTTATTTATTCATTTTAGGGTAGAAGTTCCAGAGTTTGGAGTGATGTGAGTAAGTCCTTGCACTACGAATCACCATCACCACAGCAGAAGACTTTGCCCAAAGAGGCAGAGGTGGATAAGCCAAGCCATAGTTCCACTTCACAATAAGGAAATTAGACCCATCCGTGGTACAGTAGTAAGTTCTTCATTCGGACTCCAGGGAAGGGCAACTGTGGCTAATCTAGTCCCAGGTACCATGGAAACCTGAAAAGCCACAGCTTCTAGACTTAGAAATTTTTTTTTTTTTTTTTTTTTTAGAGGAAATTAGGTACCTTAGAACACTGGGTAGTGGTATTCTTCTTTTCCCATTTTCCAGGACGAAGAACCTGCCTCCCAAGTCCATCAGTTACTTGGCCAAGGTTCTCCAAGTTCAGGATCCCCTTCAGAGCCTGAAGACTCTCTTTTCTGGCATAAATAGGAAGCAGCAAATCAAGCTGACCAGAAAAGCATGCAAACTACCCCCAGAGTTAAGCAACAGCATATATCTTTGATACCAAGTCCTCAAATTTAATCTATAGATATTAATTAATGTAGAGAACAATAACTCTCTTATTAAATCAGCAGTGATAAAAACAGGGCATAGATATTACTGAATGCTAATTGTCACTTGATGACTCCACACAGTTTCTGAAGTGAGCCAGCGCGTGCAAGGTATAATTCAGTGTTTCTAATACATGCCGTGATGTAAAATCCTCGTTATGGTGTCTTAATAATCAATTGGACTCGAGCGTACGATATTTGTCTAATTAACTCCACATCGACACTCAGGAGCCAGCCTTTCTGGCTGGAGATGATGGATTAGTTATGGTGGCTTGGGCTTGATTACTGGGCGTGGGGCCTTCTCTGTGCTCTGGGGGCTCATCTCCAGGGCTTGGGATCAGCGAAAGAAGCTCTGGGGCTTGATGTGACATTTCCATTACAATAAAATAAGAATGAGAAGAATAGGATGCCTTCGTTCAAGTTTGATTTCCTGCTTATTAGAAGTGTCTCATATGTCATCTGTCTGGCTAACAACCATGTGCCACCCACCACAGTGAGATTCTCACACCCTGTTGTGAAGGGAGGAGGCAGTTGAGGGTGGCTTCAACTCTTCCCTTTTTACTTTCCCTACTCAGATGTCTCCTTCAACATCCTGGTCAGTTTTCCATGACAATCTTCTCTTTTTCTTTGAGACAGAGTCTCACTGTGTCACCCTTGGTATGGTGCCTCAATGTCACAGCTCACAGCAACCTCAAACTCTTGGGCTTAAGTGATTCTCTTGCCTCAGCCTCCCAAGTAACTGGGACTACAGGCACCTGCTACAATGCCCAGCTATTCTTTGTTGCAGTTGTCATTGATGTTTAGCAGGCCAGGGCCGGGTTTGAACCTGCCAACCTGGGTGTATGTGGCTGGCGCCTTAACCACAGAGCTACGGGTGCCGCCCATGATGATCCAAAGCGTATTTGCTCTTCTCTTCCACCAATGTAGACCTCTTTGTTCCATCACTTTCTTTCAGCTCCCAGAGCTCTAAGTGTACCACTTACTTGGTGCAAGTTTTCATTTCTACCCTGGTGGATATATTATGTTATATTCTGCCATCAATTAAAAGTTGGTAAAACTACACATCACACCACGATCACAAATTAATGGCGGATGAACCCGAACATGTGGGTCATTAATAAAGGTTTGAAATACACAAAAATCAAGAAATGTAAAATCTACATGGATAGAAACAGATGAAGCCCTCTCCCAGTGACACCAATGAGCCGAGCTAGGTAAAGCTTGCATGAATGAATCAGAAAAGACCTGTTGACTGTGTTTCTTGGAAGTAGAATAAAGGACCACAGCCCAGTCTATCTCACAACCGTCCTCATGACCTACATGTTAATTAACATATACGTATAAAACTTCTAACGGCATCAGAAAAATAAAGAATTTTACACATGCACACACACACTTATATAATCTTGGAAGTGAGGAAACATTTTGTAATTAAGAGGAAAAACCCAAAAGCAATAAAGAAAAAGATTGACAAATTGATGGATTAGCCTCATTAAGTATGAAAGATCTATATAGAGAAGATAACATGAACAGTTAAAAGGCAAGTGGTAGACTGGGGAAGCACGATTAGCAGTATTTATAGCATTAATATCTAGATTATATAAAGAATAGCTACATATCACTACCAAAAATAGATAAATCATCCATTGAGACTGAAGATATGAATGAGCAACTCATTGAAATAAAATAAACATGTGGAAAGATGCTGAACCTCATGAGTAATCAGGGAAATACCAATTAAACCACAAAATACAAATTACCTCTCAAAACCTAATAAAAAAAATAACAGTCTGTGTCAGTGAGAACTCAGGGGAAAGGTAATTCTTGGATGCTATTGGTGAGAATATAAATGCATGACTGTTTTAGACAGGCAGTTGTTGATTATCAATAAAAATGAGAGGCAGAAACGCTGATTGCCTTCTGGTCCCAGGCTGTGGAAGGGGAATTTAGGCAAGTTTTGGGGAGGCACGTCTGGTGATCCAACCCCATGAGGAAGGATGGCTGGGCAAAAATGTGTAAACCATCTAAGTGGTCAAATGGTGTGAAGTCTTGCCAACCTTTCCTCTTTGTGCCTTGCAGCTGTTGCAAAGAATGAGGTGCTGCTGAACACTGTTGGCTTCAGAAATTTTAGTTCTCACTGGAGGAGAGCGGGGTTTATAACAATATATACGGCATCTGTAAAAACCCAGGGAGGAGAGCGGGGTTGTATAACAATATATACGGCATCTGTAAAACCCAGGGAAATGCAAATCCCCACATAACATTGGAAAGCAGTAGGCCAGGGATCTAGTTATTTGCACACAAACAAGAAAACAGGACCTCTGAGGAGGTGAATGGGAATGAGGCTGCAAGGGGAAGCTGGGATTTGTGTGTTCTATACTTTTTCCTATTATATGAATCCCACATGCAGTGCATTGATGTCATTTTTAAAATTTTTTTTTAGGAGGAAAGGAAAACGAAGGTAGTAATGTAAGGAAAAGGCAAGAACAAAGCTTGTGCACAGGCCCCTGTGGCTGTCAGCCCACAGAGGGCTGTGTGATCAGGTGTATACATCAGTGTATGTCTCATACGGAAAAGTGAGCTGCAGAGAGAAGTATAACTGGTTCTCATACTAAGACCACAGCAGAGATTCCCAAAAGTCACTCAGAAGGTCTTCTGGTGTATAACAGCGTGTAGAACTTTATTGCTCCAGAGTGTTCCAGCTTTCACATTATGAACAGGGTCCCCTTCCCTTCTTCCTATTGCATTCACGACTCAGTGGGTTCAATGGGTTTGTACAGGAATTGGCCAGATCATATGCAGTTTGACACCTTGGTCTTGCAAGATGCTTCAGTAAGGCAACCCCTGGTGGGCAGCTCCATGGGACTAGGATCAGGTGAGGAGCCTGCCTTCAAAAACAATGGCTCACCCTCTGCTGGGACTCGGGTTTCTCAATTCATTCTCATATTTGAAGATTAAGAACGAGGGTACAAAAGTATCCTGACCATAAATGCGATAGGTTTAATTTCTGGTTATTCTTTCAAATACAGAGGCAGGAAATTGGATACCCTTTGGTAAATCTAAACATTTCTATAAATGTTATACTAGAACAAGAAACTTAGGATCACAGGAGTTTGACCATATTAAGCGGCCAGATCCATAACCATACTATTTACTATTTTTCCAGATAAGCTGCAAAAATGATCTGGAGGTATAATCAGATGTGCACACTAAGCCACATTGAAATGTAACCAAGTTCACAATGGATAGAATGGTATTGACTTAGAAGTTGGAAGCAGCTAGGCACTGTGGAGATTTCGAGAGTCTCAGTAGTGGATCTGGAACAGAAAGCCACCAGGTGGTTCTTTTTACCCCTGGAGGATGAGAAGCAGAAACCTGTTTTGTGCCTCTTTTATTTATGGCAGGGAATGGGTGCCAGCACATTCCCAAGGGTCAACCCTGTCAGGGGGCATTTTTTTCACCTCCCCTGTAGTCCAGACAATTCGGGACCTTGTTTTGTGAGAGCAGTGAGATGGATTATATGGCCTCTGGCTCTTTGAGACAATCAAGTTGTCCTTCACACTCCAAGTAGATGTAATTAACTGCACTGATAGGATGTTATGCCAATAGCAACGCAGAAAACACTGGAAAATGAGTGGAAAGGGTGCCTATTGAACTGTAGCAGAGGTGGGGAGAGGAGTCGTCCGCCGAGAGTGCTAGGCGGCTCACCTTCCCTTGTGAGCTTAGAGAATGACTTTGGCCTCATGACTTTCCTAAGCAGACATGAAGTTTTACAAGCTCCAAACTAAAAAAAAGAAAAAGAAAGAGGGTACATGCCCTTTGCTTCCCTCTCTGAGTTGTAGGTTATTTCAAGACAAGCAATGGTCAGAACAGAGGCAACCCCAGGAGCTGGGAGCTTTTGAGTCTTGTCCCAGGACAGTTCTGAATGGGCTGCACAGCCTTAGGGGGCCCCCCCGGGCACTGCACTGAGACTCAAAGTCTGGCTTGTCACAGGAGGAGGGGGTGAGCTGACCTCAACTTGTCTTTCTGCTCTAATGGTCTGTGGTTCCACACAATAGCAATTCGCAGAGAAAGACCGTGAAGGGAAACCGGGAGCAAGTCAGATCACTTTGGGTGATCACTTTCATTTTGTTTCCTGACGAACCATAATCAGAAGTGATATTTGTAAGCAAAGTGTATCAATGTTTACTAACGGATCCTAATTTTAAGTAATTAAATACTAGTTAATTGATTTCCTGAATATTAAATTGAAATTTCCAGTAATTGTCCTCCATTAATGGATGCGCTCTTATAAGTGTTTTTACTATAATAAGTCATTAAGATTTCCTGAATAATTTCTCTCCAAATCATTGATTTTAAGTTACTGTTGCTAGCACAAATGTATAAAATCTCATAATGTTGCCTTGTATCATTTTCAATCAATACAGTTATGACAATCTGTGATTTATGTTTTACTTTCACGGAATACAAGAAAGGGTTGATAAAAAGAGATTATGATAATAGGTAAAGTATTTGCCAAGTTGTGTATAACATTCTACAAATTGTACCTTTAGGCAAGGCTGAGTACATCAATGCCTCTTCTGAAGGATTATTCTAAGGATCAGTTACAATTATAAACACAAAAGCATCAAATAGTCCCTGACATATATTTGGTGAAAAGTCGCCTGTTAATTTGCTAATATGTTTTCAGAAGGTCCGTGGAATATCTGACATGGATTTTATTCTACTGGACGCCACCCAAAGGTTTTATGCAAAGTTATGATGTAGTAACTGGTCATTCTGGCCGCAGCATGTGGAACATAGACTAATGTAAGCTGAGATGAGTGTCAAAAACAAAAGCAAGAAAGAGCTCCAATTAAGGTGTTACTCCATATAGTTCATGCAAGAGATGGTAAAGGCCTAAATATGAGAACTGTGGGTGTGAGTAAAATAGGATTATTTCGAAAAGTATCCCAGGGGTTGTTTTACTAGGCCTAGGTATCAGATTAGATCTGCTGGCCAGGTGCAGCGGCTCACACCTGTCATCCTAGCGCTTTAGGAGGCCGAGGCAGGTGGATTGCTTGATCTTAGGAGTTCAAGACCAGCCTTGAAGAGCTGGAGCAAGAATGAGACCTCTTCTTTACTAAACATAGAAAAACTAGCAGGGCATTGTGACGGGCACCTGTAGTCCCAGCTACTCTGGAGACTGAGGTGAGAGGATCGCCTGAGCCCGGGAGTTTGAGGTTGCCGTGAGCTATGATGATGCCACAGCACTCTACTCAGGGTGAGACTCTGTCTCAAAGAAAAAAAAATAGAGAATCAACTACGTCTTTCATCTGGCAACTGGTCTTGCTCTGGTACTGATAATTACCATGTGAATGTCCACATTACAATTCAGTAGACTCCTTTGTTTTCTCAGTTTTTCTTTTCTCCATCTCCTTCACTATTCCTAGAAACTGCTTCCTCTACTTCAGCCTTAGGGACGGTGGGAATAGTTGCACAGTAAGTTACTGAAATAAATAAAAGAGATGGAAGACAAAGCAGGAGGGAAAAAAAGAAGAGAAGGAAGTTGTAACATTATGGGCAAGATTATGATGGTGAATTATTGACTTCCCTGAATTTTGGATGATTCAAACATAATATTTAAGTTTAAAATGTGATGGAATAAGGCATTTTTTTTTTTTACAAATCCAGCCAACCCATTATCTTTGAGATGATATTTTCCTTATTCATTTCAGTGTTTTTCTTTCATTTTATTTACAAGTATGTAAATTATAGGTTTCTAAAGGTTTATTTAACTTGTTTTATAAAGTGCTTCATAAAAATACACATTTTTATAAGAAAGATATTGAAGAGGGTGTTGATTATGAAATTAATTATTAATTGTGCTTCCCTGATCTCCTAACCAAGAAGTGGAGAGAATTTCATTATATCCTGGTGTCTTGATGGGTACTGGTTTGAGTACAATAATTTCATTATTATTCCAAACTATCTCGGTCACCTATTGAGTTCCCAGCTAACTATATTATATAGATATTTTGATTATGATATTTTACCATCGTAATTTCTAACTTTATGAAAGATAAGGTCAGAATTTAAATATTCTATCTGAGAGTCCTGCAGTCTTAGCTTGTTTATTTGTCTTTCCCTTTTTATTGGAGTCTGAGGGGCACTTTATTTCTTCTATAAGTGAACAACATTTTCATGCTATTCCATGATTTTGTGTGGGTTGCCAAAGATTTCAAGTGTTATAATAGTTCTCAGAGCTTAATACCCAGAATCTAACTGATAATGCCCTGGTTAGTTTCAAGTTTTCTAAGTGATTAGGCTCTACGTCCCCCAGTTACTATGTCCTAAAGAGAAACAAAGGGATAAAAGTCACCAGATACCTCCACCTCTGTACATTCTGAATCTACTAAGATCCTATGTAAATCTGGATGAAATGGGACACTGCTCCAATTCTTGGAAATATCTCCTCAATGAGGCTGGAAATATTAAAGTGATCTGTATTTAATAAACAGAGAGAAACTACACAACACAAACTACAAACTATCATTTTTAGACACTGGGTGATAAAAGGGGGGGAATTTTCTGCAAACAGTCTTTGGGCCATATATTTCTATCCTTTGGATGGCCTTGTAGCTGATGATGCCATGGAATGTGAAGACAGAGAAGGGTCCCTGCATGGTGCATAAGATACCAAGACTCATAACACATTGTTTGAGTGAAGTCACTTGACTTGCTCTCTCTGCTGTCAGGTGGTGGCCGCTGGTCACTGTAGTTGACTTCCTTTTGCATAATATGTCAGTTGAGTTAATCTTAGGAGAGTGACCAGAACAATCAGGAAACCTCTTGAGATGTCTTGTTGAGTGTCTGAGAAGGCAGGGCATCTTGCCAAGTGTACTTTGATCAGGAGGTAGTAGAATCCAATTTCCCTCTGTTGTGCTTCTTTCTGCACTTGTAGAATGATCATTTGTGTTGTCATCCTGGGTCCACAGAATTACTGAGTTACCTCTTGGTTATTTTGAAGTATAGGAAACTTGGGCATATATTTGTTGCTCCAATGACTGATCTCCAGCCATCAAGATAGTCAAAATTCCCTTGTAATTTCTTACCAAATTTAATGCTTTGCATTACAGATATTGGTGGTTGAGAATGAGGGGGGAAAGAAGATGTTATTTACATTCGGACTTCTGAAAGGGCTAGAAGGAGAGAATTGGGGTGAAATGAGGAATTTCTGGAGTCAGAAGATGTAGGTTTCTGGTATAGCTTCCTTATCTAGATACATCCATTGTGCAATTGTATCACTCAAATTTTGAAAGAGAGGCTTGTGCTGAATGGTCTCCATCATTCTTTTCACTCCAACATTCCACCATCCTTTCATTTTCTTCCAATTTAGATTGGGTTTTTGTCCATTTCTCCTGCTATCTAGCCACTGTCATACAGCTACAATAGTCCCGAGAGTTCGTACGAAATACCAGATGATGGAATATATAGTGGAAACAGCAATTGAATTGCAAATGTAAAGACGTGAGTTCTCCATTAAGCTCCGTCATAGCCAAAATGAGCTTTATCTTCTCTGCATGTGCGTATATTTCTATTTAAACCTATCATAAAAATAATACCCGATTCCTTCTCCACAGAGACACTTATAAGAAGAAAGTGATGGGGAGATAAGCTTTCACTCACATAGTAAGAGGTCCTCCCGCACAGACCCATGCGGAGGAGAGCGATGGAAGGGTTCTGATAATGAGGAAGACAGTGGCCTCATCTCTGCCACTCCAGGGATGTGGTTCAGGGCTGAGCACCCTTTGCACCCTCTCTTTGTGGAGATTTTGGAAATTCCAAGTTTTGCTCTGTCATCTCCCTTCCTTCAACTCTGCCTCTGGCAGTTTGAAATTCTGAGACTCTTGGCCGTGTAATTAACTTCACATCTGAAAAGTCACTGCCCTGTGGAGCCATGGGTCTCTGCTGTTGCTTGAGGCTGCTCTGGGGCCAGGCCTGCCCCTATAGGGAGAGAATGGCCGGGGATCTGTGCCAAGGCTCCTGTCGCCCCCTCGTACCCTGCCAATCCCAAGGCTGCAGACTCCATTCAGGAATACGGCAGCGACTTACCTTTGTCCTATGGTTGATTTAATTGCAGTGAACAGAGCTTATTGAAAGTGGAGCTGGGAGGAGCAGTCCCTCCCTGCCAGGGTTTCCAGTGCAGGAGTACAGCAAGGTTTTCTATTTTCAGGACCCACTCGCTCCATGGAAATCTCTTTCTCCCTTGCTCATTCCCTGTCTGCTGAATAAAAATTCTCCACACAGTGATGGTTAAAAACATCAATTAACTCTAAAACAATTATTATTTTTTGAAATGCCATTTTATAAATGTAATAACACGACACAATAATCCAGGGTTATTTAACAGAGCATTTACCCTGAAAACAGTCATTACTCTTTAAATGCAGGAGACTCTAGAAGCCTCTTAACATTACATGGCAAGTGAGGCAGAAGCAATATTGTCAGAAATGCCACGTCCGCTGCATATATTAGCACGAGGTGGCTGGAGACTGCCCTGCCCACTGGCTGCCATTTTCCTGGCATTTCTTGGACCCCAGAGCTTTCTGTTCAGAGTGACATTGGCTGACGCTGACGTGACAGGCTGGCTGTTGACAGAAATGCCCTGTGAAGGGCTGTGTCTTCTGTCCTCGCCCTCTTACTTTCCACCCTGGATCGTAACCGGACTGGGTGGTCAGCCGGGAAGTGTTTCCTGCAGGTCCTAGCAAACGTCAGACGGCAGTGATGGAAGGGCTGGTTATCTTCCCCAGCTTTGACCCTCCTGTGGGCTTGTGGCATGCCAGCATGTTCCAGAAGCTAGGTCTCATGGGCTACAGAAGCATCCCTGACCTCACGCTTCTCTCCTGTAAGAAATGTCTGTGAATCAATCTCTTCCATCCTTGGCTCAGCCTGAGGGCTGCTGCTATTTTTGGACCTGAAGGTCACATGTGAGATTTTTGACCTACATGGAATTTCTGTTACACTCCACATGTGAGGTCTGGGGTTCCATCTGGAATGATTAATTACCATTAGTGTGACTATTATATACTTTTTAAAGGCTGGATGTGTGAGAGGTAGAACAGATGCCCCTGTCCACGTGCACCTGGGCTGTTCACGTGGTCAACAGCAAGAGCTACAGTCTCTCAGGGGTGACAGCTCTGCCTGGTTGTGGCCGGCAGGCATCCGGCCCTGACACTTGTGAATCAGAAGCATCCTTGTCCTTCCGAGGAAAAGCAGTGGAGTAATGCTGTCACTGGGGTCAGCAGGGCTGGGGAAACTTGTGATGACTCTTGTGACAGGGGGTTCTGGGGTTTGGAGTCCTCAAGGAGGCCACCATGGTGGGCTGTGAGCATCCATCCTTCATGGTCCTTAACCATGATCCCCCGAGTGCGATGTCCAAAGAGCCCCAGTAGATTATGCTCTGTGAGACTCCTTTATTGTCACTTATTAATACGAAAGTGTCAAAGTCAGATGTGATTGTATTCTAACTAGAACTCAGTTAGCTATACCTTTTAAAAAGCAAATAACATCTTGTCCCTGGTTTTTTTTTTTTTTTTTTTGAGACAGAGCCTCCAGCTGTCACCCTGGATAGAGTGCTGTGGCATCACAGCTCACAGCAACCTCCAACTCCTGGGCTCAAGCGAGTCTCTTGCCTCTGCCTCCCAAGTAGCTGGGACTACAGGTGCCCACCACAACGCCTGGCCATTTTTTGGTTGCAGCCGTCATTGTTGTTTGGCGGGCCCGGGCTGGATTTGAACCTGCCAGCTCAGGTGTATGTGGCTGGCGCCTTAGCCCATTGAGCCACAGGTGCCGAACCTTGTCCCTGTATT
>CAUYRH010178772.1:0-24536 GCA_963574655.1 Perodicticus potto
TTTTTTTTTGAGACAGAGCCTCAAGCTATCACCCTGGATAGAGTGCTGTGGCTTCACAGCTCACAGCAACCTCCAATTCCTGGGCTCAAGCAAGTCTCCTGCCTCCGCCTCCCAAGTAGCTGGGACTACAGGCGCCCGCCATAACGCCCGGCCATTTCTTGGTTGCAGCCGTCATTGTGGTTTGGCGGGCCCGGGCTGGATTCGAACCCGCCATCTCAGGTGTACGTGGCTGGCGCCTTAGCCCGTTGAGCCACAGGCGCCGAGCCATTTTCTTTTTTTTTTTTTTTTTTGCAGTTTTGCCGGGGCCAGGTTTGAACCCACCACCCTCAGTATATGGGGCTGGTGCCCTACTCACTGAGCCACAGGCACCACCCAAGAGACCCTATCTCCTAAAAAGACCTGGGATGGTGTTACCTAGGGTGCAGGGAAGCTCTAAGGGGCTATCAGTACTAGTGTATCAGAGGGCAGCACTAATGGCTTTGGGAGCACAGAGAACTGAGCTGGGGGAGTTGGGAATGCAAGGAAGACTTCTGGAGGAGCAAGCTTGTCAGCAGGGCCTTAAGGACGAAAAGACATCTGCTGGAAAAGGTGGAAGAGGAGGAGGCCCGATGGTGTGCACTGGGGAGTGGCAAGCAGTTTTGTGTGGCTGGAGCTCTGAGAATGAAAATGGCTGGAGATGAGGCTGAATGTGCCAGGGCAGCTTCTACAAGGCCACCTACGAAGGAAGTTACCTGCTACACTCCAGATGTCCTTTGAGGGTCTTCACATACCTGTCCTCAATTCATGCCAAGAAATTTAGACTTTACCTTGGGGTGTTTCCTCTGATTTGCCCTACATGCTGTCCTCTTTACGGGCCTCAGTTTCCCTGTCTGTAAATCAAGGGAGTTGGGGTAGTGGATCTCTGAGGTCTTTTTTAGCCTCGACACTAGGACCCTCTTCTCTATGCAAAGTGGGGAGACATAGTATATGCTCCATGTATATTTTCTATAGATGAATAAAATGCCAGCTCTTAAAGGACTAAACTGTTGTCACCCTCAGACTCTGAGCAAGAGATGGGCCTCAGAGAGGGTTGGCATGAGATTTGACTGTCCCATTTTACAGGGGGGGAACAGGGTGTCCTGGAGCAACTGGGAAGAAGAACCACATAGTATGTGGAGGGGCTTGCCCAGGTAGTAGAAAGGATGAGTCATGTGAGGACTAGAACTGAGGGCTGTGGATTGCCAGCCCAGTGCTGTCTGCTATAACATGCTGCCCAGAGTAGGAGAGACAGGCAGAGTGATGGTAACAGAGAGTCACTTCCCAGGTGGCGGGGCCCTGGTTAGGTTCTTGGGCATAAGGGCACCTGTGTGGATATAGTTGCGGGAGCCTCAGGTAGCCTCAAAGTCTTTCATAAGAAATTAGGGTTGGCCTAGACTTTGAAAAACAAAGATTCATATAAATGGGAGATGGGTAAGAGGCATATAGCTTCACAGAGGCACACAGACGTGTGGTTTCACATATGTTTACCTACATGTTCCATTATTTACATACAAACTAAATATGGCCATATGCTCAGCAAACACAATTGTACCGTCATACTGGCACACAAAAGCACACGTAATTATACTATTATAGACAAACTTATTTACACATACATGCATATAGGCTAATTGTTATACACTTAAATACATAAAAATCAGTGATATTCAGCCACTCTGAAATAGTCACAATTCTACAGGCAAATACATACCTAGACATGAAAACAGACTCAATTATATTGATACAGGCATGCAAGGTTGATTACACACACAGATACCCACATGTGGAGGGTCACAGATACATAAATAGGTATATAACTTACACAGCCAACAGTCAAACACAATTACAAACAGATGTCCAATTACATGTCTTCAAAGTCATGCAGAGACACAGATAAAGTGGAGAGGGGGTAGCATGGAGCAGTGGATATCAGAGCCAGTCTGGGTTTGAATATTGGCTCTGCTGCTTAATGTTGTTTGACTTTGGGTCAGGTGACTTCAAGGAACCTCAATTTCCCTGTCTGTAAATGGATATTATAAAGGTATCTAACGTAACACAGTTGTCTGTGGATGAAACGATTGGCAATGCATGAGTGCAATCAGCTTAGCGCCTGACACATAGTAAGCACAAAATAGGGTTCTACTGTTATTTTGAACACCATAGCTACAGAAATAATTCAACACATTTGTATACAGAGGCATGTGACGCTCACGGGGTGATGGCTGGTGGGCCCTAGCAGCGGCAGGGCTCGAGACCTACCTGTGTGGAGCCGGGTCCCAGTTCTCCCAGCGCCGCTGCACTCCTCCGGTAAACTCTGGGATGGGAGAGCGGGTGACGCGACCCGCCTGCCCCACCTGGACCCGCCCTTCCTTTGCCTGAGCGCCTTGGGCTGGGCGGTTCGCTAGTCTCCCAGGTTCGGGGGGCGGAGCCGACGGGATGCGCGCCAGGCCCCGCCCCCGATCCAGCCCCTCCTCTGTCTCGCCATTGGCCGCAGAGCTCGGGGGTGTGGCTGAGCTGGGGCTGGGGGCGACTGTGGTGTCCGCCCGCGCGTCGCCTGCCTCCCTCCCGGGGCTGCGGGCCCGGCGGCCGGGCTGGCTGGGCCGCACTTGGGTTCCCGCGCTGGCTCCCGCGCCCGCCATGGGCAACTCACACCACAAGAGGAAGGCCCCCAGCGGTCCCCGGGCCCGCAGTTTCTGGCGGTTCGGGCGGTCGGCGAAGCGGCCGGCAGGTAGGGGCCAGAGTGGGGGCGGGGCAGGCGTGGAGGAAGGTCTCTGCTGCAGCGGTGGCTACTGCTGCTGCCCCCTCCCGGGGCCTGGTGGGTGTGAGTGTGGGGAGCCCGGAGTTCCGCGCAGACCCCACCCCTCACATGTACACAGGGACACTCACACAGTAATACCAACGGGTGGGCACGCGTACATGTTCGCAGTTTACAGTCACATACATAACACCCACTCAGATGTACGGACTTGAAGGCACAAAATCAACATCCACGCTATTGCAGTAGGTTCCACAGATCATGAGACACAGGTACACAAGTACCTATGCCTGCGGTTTGCATAGCCACACGAACGGCGTCCACGCCTGTACTCAGACACACGGGCAGACACAATCGTTCACACATATCAATCATGTAGCTGTAGTTGCCCAGCGTCTTAGGCACACGTGTACACACGTGCACAACTGTGACTCACATTCTGGCTCACAGGTGGACCCTAAGGCACTAGTGCACACACACACTTGTTTCCCGGGTCATAGCCCCCAACAGGCTGAAAGTTTGCAGGGGAGGGGAGACAAAGGTGGAGGGGAGAAGCCGGAAACCCTGGGCTGGAGGCTCGGGACCGCCTCCATCTGGCGCGATCGGGAGTCGGACTGGTTTTCTTGGCTCCCTCCCTACCCCCACCCGCGCCATCGCAGCTCTCCGCGTCCCCCCTCCACCCCCTGCGGTCCCCGCGATCTCCGCCGCATCTCCCCCCTTTCAATGCAGCCATGCAGCCATGCAGCCACCGAGCTGGAACGCAGCCTCTCGGTTGCTGCGGGATCCTTCCGCGGGTCACATTCCAGCCTCCAAGGGGGAGGGGAGGGAATGGGGGAGGCCTCCAGTCCCAGGGCTGGAAGATGGGATTCTAGGTTTCCCCCTACATATGTGGCAGTTTAGGGTATCCCCAAAAGAATCCTAAGGGGTGCTGGAGGAGGGGCCATTTAGGGTGCTTAGTTTTCTCACCTGGTGAATCCAGAAAGGGGGGAAGGGCAGGGTAATGGCTCCAATACTCCCCTCCCCAAGGTAGGAAATTTTCAAAAGAGGCAGGTACCCCTAGGAGTACCTGCTGGTGTGGGGAAGTGAGTCTTTGAGGAGGTGGCGTGGAGGGGCCCCTGCTGTGGGAGAGCCCTGCAGTGGGGAGAGAATCCACTGGTGTATTCCCAGGATGGCCCACATTCCTAGAGGTTCAGAACCAGAGCCTGATGATCTCATCGCTCCATTGTAGGGAGTGATGGAAAGAGCCTGTTGGGAAGTGGGGGGCCTATATTCTCCATGTGGCTCTGGTACAGACTCTGGCGACCTTGAGGAGATTCCTTTTGCTTTTCTGGACCCCCTCCACCACCCTCTTATAGGGGGGATGTCTGTGAAATCAGGGGAATTTAGCTTTGGTGACTTCTTACAGTTCCTAGCCATTTCCTGGGTGAAGAGACTGAGGTCTGGGGAAAGGGACCTTGTGCAAGACAGTTTGCCTATGGTGGTTTGAGGAATAGTAATGATAATCAAAATAGCAATAGAAAAAGGGTTAATTATTCAAGTTCAGGTAGACTCTTCGAGGACTTTTCATAAGATAAATGATGAAGGACCCCAGGACCTTCCACTGTTCTCCGTGCCCCCACAATGGTGAAGCCCTGGCTGTGTTCAACTCTCTCTGCTAGAATCTGCACTGAGTAGGCAGGGCTGGGTCCCCTCATTTCTCCTCTGATGGCTGCTCTGCTCCTCTGATGGTTTCCTGAGAACCAACTGTGGACCCAGACTTGTGACCATTTGTGATGGAGAAGATAGAAGATAAGAAGGCTGTGTTTGTTAGTCTTTTGCCCACTGGCCCTTGAGGAAGAGGCCTGGGGCTTCTTGCAGCTTTTGTGCAGTTCTAGTCCTGCAGCAACTCAAGGGTCAACCAAGCTTTGAGGTGTTCAGAAAAAACTAGAAAGCAGTGTCAAGACAAGACAGAAGTAAGTGTAGGGGCCAGGAAATATTATAGGCTATATGTCAAAAAGCTTCTGGGTTGGGGTCAGCTTTAGAAAACTGAGGAGTTGCTCCTAATTTGGTCTTTGAGGTAACTGCAGGATTGGAATTAGTCATGAATTGTTCATTAAGTGAGACAATTAAATGACCAGGGATTTGTTTCAGCTGTAGGGTATGGTCATGAGCAAAGGCATGGAGTTGAGACTGAGCATGCAGATTGGAGAGAAAAGTCGTTGAGGGTCCTTCCTTGTGCCTGGGAGAAGAGGTTCCATTGTGAATGTAAACTTAAATCTCTTTGGTTTTACTTGTGCGCAGGATTCTAAGGCCTCTTCAGCTTCTGTTTTCACAGGCTCAGGTGTAGACTAGAGCTTGAGTACTTATTCATTTGATTAGTCTGTGAGAGGAAGAGGGCGAGTGTGGGAGGGCAGAAAGGGTTGGAGTCCATGGGCCACAGGGAGCTAGTGAAGGTGTCTGAGCAAGGGAGGGGCTTACAGAAGTGATGATGGCTCCAGGGAGGAGGCAGGTGCAGGCAGGACAGGTTGGGGGATGGAGTGATGAGAGTGGAAGCTCAGAGGCTATTGCAGTAATCCAGGGGAGAGGTGATGAAGTAAGCACTGGGGACAGGGTTGAGGCTCATCAATTGCTGGGAGTAAAGGCTAGAGAGGGTTGTGAAGGCTTCTGTGCTTGAGGTTACTTGGCTGGGGGTGGTAGCAGAAATAAAAATAAGGCTCTGTGCTGACCCTTTCCAAGGATCAATCCATTTAGCCATTGATTGCCCTTCAACAGTCCAACAAGTGAGAAGCTTTTATTCTCCCCATTTTACAGACGAAGAAGCTAGAGCTCAGAGAAGCACCGTCACTTGCCTAGGGCCAAACAGAGGGGCTGAATCTTTTTTTTTTTTTGGCTGGGGGCTGGGTTTGAACCCACCACCTCCGGAATATGGGGCTGGTGCCCTACTCCGTTGAGCCATAGGCACCACCCGTGAATCTTGATTCAAACTCAAACCTGTCAGATTACAAACTTGTGCCTTTATCAGTTTATGGATAGGTGGGTGTTGTTTGATGATAGAGAAGCCTGTGGGGTCCTCTGGGCAAAGAAGGAGGCCTGAGGCTGGGGGTTTAGACTGTGGAGAACGCAAGTTGGGGGAAATACAGTCGGGGAGGAGCAGGGGTTGAGGACTAAATGTTGAAGACTCTCTTCCCCCTAGCTGGTGGGGTGGGGGGAGGAGCAGGTGGAAATGGGCAAGTGGGAAGGGGAAACTAAGACTTCAGGAAGGATTGATCCAGCAGATCAAATGCCCTTGGAGGCTAGAGAAGGGTGAAGGTAGAGAAGACAAAGCCACTTCACTGCTGGAAAAACACTGTAGCCTGCTGGGAGTGTTTGGCCTTGGCATCCAACCCAACCCTCACTTTTCCTCCCTAGGCAGGTGGGCAACTAGTTCTGGGCAGGTTGGGAGGAGGATGTGAATCTGGAGCCAGGGAGCCCACCCACTGTCCCCGCCTGCTTTACCACCCTCCCATTCCCATGCATTGTGCTGTCAGGCTTTACACACGGAGCTCTCCTTCCGGATGTATGTATGTATTTATTTATTTATTATTATTATTTTTTTTTGAGACAGAGTCTTACTTCATCACCCTCGGTAGAGTGCCGTGGTGTCACACAGCTTACAGCAACCTCCAACTCCTGGGCTTAGGCGATTCTCTTGCCTCAGCTTCCAGAGTAGATGGGACAACAGGTGCCTGCCACAACACCCGGCTATTTTTTTTTGTTGCAAGCCACCCTCGGTATATAGGGCCGGCACCCTACCCATTGAGCCACAGGCGCCCCTGATGTATTTATTGTTCCCATTCTTCAGATGAAGAGTCTGAGGGAAGGACCCACCCAGTGGCTGACTTTCTTTTCATTCCTGGACAAGGAGGTCCAGAGGGTCTCCGGAAGAATTTGGGGTCTTTGGTAGGTTCCACAGCTGGAACAAAGACATCTCCCTCATCCTGCTGTGTTTTTTCACCTTTCTTAGGGGGAAGACTTGCATAATGGAAGCCTTGAGTGATCTGAGATAAGCTGAACCCTCTTGCTGTCCCAGGCTGTGACCTAAAGTGGGGACTGTTCCCCTTTCTTCTAATAGCAGAGTCACATATGTTGAGGGCTCTTTAGAGATCTTCTCTCCAACCCTCCCACATTACAGATGAATTGAGGCCAGAAAAGGACAGTGCCTGGGACTTCCGATCCTAGGGCAGTGAGATACCTGGTCTGGGCGTGGACTTCCCTTTCCTCCCAAGCTGGGAATTAGGGCTGCTGTGGGGGGTGGGGGGGGGCGCATCACTGAGGAGAGATAGGGAGCTGATGTTAAGTGTTCCTTATCAGACCTTATCTTAATGGCCCTTAATGCCACTTGAGACTTGGAGAGAACTCCTGGAAGTGGGTGGGAGAGGAGGCCTCTGGTGGCAAAAGAAGACTGTTTTGCAGCCAGTCAGAGCTGGGCTGCATCTTGACTCTGCCATTACTGGCAGTGTGACCTTGGGCAAGTCACTGACTCTTGTGGATATGATAAGGGGGATTTAGTGAGACCATGGGTATCTCATTCAATGGGCATTTGATAAATCCAGCTTGTTATTTTTGTCTTGTAAGTTGGAAAGCCAGAGGACCCAAGAGGGTCCAGTCCTTACTCTTACACCCTGGAGAGGTGGAGGCTCCTTACAACACTTTGTGTCCACACTTGGTTGTGTGGCTTTCTTTAACTTTTCCGGGCACTCTGTAAAGCAGGTATTAGTCCCTCTTTACAGGTGAGGAGACTGAATCTCAGAGAGGTTGATTCATTTGTCCGAGGCCTGGAGGCCATACCTCCCTTTCTTCTCTGACTTCATGGTGGCTGACTCTCTGGCATTCATAAAAGGGGATACTCATGCCTTGAAGGAACAAAGGAAAGGGCTTTGGAAAGTCAAAATTGTGCCCTGGCCGAAAGGGATTATTATATCATTGTTGGGAGCAAATACTGGCCTAGAAACTCATTATGACATTTATTAATATTATTGTAGCTAATTCCTCCCTGTGCTACTTACTGCCTGCTCCCCCAGGGCACCCTGTGGGATGGGATCCTCCCCTCCCTGCTCCAGGCACTCCCTGGCCCCTTATATTTACTTTAGAACCAGCCGGTCAGCTCTGTCCTTTCTAGGGTGGGGCCACTAGGGTGGGACTGGACAAGTAGGGGAGGAGGGGGGGACTTCCCTGCAGAGGTGGGATGCAGACCTCCCCTTTATTTGGGTAGAGATTGAGGCTGTGATGCCCCCTTACACATTTTCTCAGACTTAGGATCACTAAAGCTTTTGGATCCAGGTTCAAATCTGTGATGTGCCACTTCAGGGTTGGGTGACCTTGAGCAAGTAAGTCACTTTCCCTGGAGGCTCCTAGTGCTCATTTGTAAAAGGAAACTTCACTCCTGCCTTTCAGGTTTATTGTTGGGTGTGGTCTGTGAGACTATAGAAGAGAAAGTGTTTTGAATACTGAAGTGCTTCCACCTGAAACTTTATGTTCATTTCCCTTTGTCTTGCCAGTGTGGGAATAGAATCTACAAATGCTCTGGGTCTGTTCCTGCCTCCTGGGGAAGGCCCTGGCTCCCTCTGGTCCTTGTTTGTTCACCTGTACAGTGAGGAATTGACACAAAGTGCCTCTGAATACCTTGAATCCTGGCTCATGGACTGGCCAGAAGCACTTAAGACAGGAGCAGGGATGGGGGTGGGGTCTGGTCTGGATAGTATACATCAACAAATCATTGAAATCTGAACAATCCTAAGAAGCAGATGTTTTTATTCCCATTTTACAGATGAGGAAATAGAGGACAGAGAGGGCAAGCATTATAAAGCTGCCCCCCCATCTCCACTGTATGAATGGCAGAGCAGCATTTCAACTCAGAACAACTTGAATCCAAAAGGTTGGATTCAAATTGATCAGAAGTTCCTGAGCAAGGCCACCTGGACAGCTGTGCCCTCCCCGCTCATTCTTCTCCCCTGAGTCAGGCCTGCCCAGTTGTGGGCGTGCCACCACCCCCGCCCCTTGCTCTGGAATGGGGCATGTTGAGGCCTTACCCCATGGAGGATATTGGCAAGACAGTGTGCCTGTATGCGCATGCACCTGGCCTTGGATGGCAGGGGTTCTCTCCCTCATTCTTCCCTGTCCCAAGGGCTCAGGAAAGCCCCTGAGTGCAGGATGCAAGCACCTGCCTTTCTGTACACACAGCCTCTTGGCAGGCACTGTGTGAGTTTGTGTAGTTGCTCATGGATGAGGAGGGCATAGACCAGGGTGGCCTAGGTGTGCTTTGTGGGTGTGGTCCTGAGAGTGCCCACGTGTGTAGGTGACCCCTGTGGGACATTCTGGAGGTGCATGCCTGAGTACTTGCTCTGGTGGACTATATCTGAACTCAGGAGCTTGTGTGCGTGTTCTCTGGAGTGCCCTCACGGCCTGTACCTCTGCACTGCCTGGGCAGAAAGCACTGGAACAGGGACTATTAAGTGTGGCCTTGGGCAAGGTCCTTCCACTCTCTGGACCTTACTTTCTTTTTGAGGAGTCCCTCTCTTCCCCGACCTGGGACCCAGGTTGCTGAGCTCCTCCCCAAGCAAGTCACAGGTGTGTAGACTTGGGGTGGCTTAGTGAGGCTGTGGCTCTGGGCAGATTGTGGGTGGGTAGGGGAAAGGAGTGTTGCTGGGGCAACCAGATGTTATCAAGTGTGAGAGCCTTGGCTTGCTGGGAAATTTGCAGCTGTGGCCCTGACTGCCAGCTGTGGGCCTGGGACCTTGACAAGCTGATGTTCCCCCACCCCTAACTTGGCAGGAGCTCAACCCTTAGTTTCCCTGGTTAGGGGGAAGCTGAAGTTGACTGCCCTGTGTAGTTAAAGGCTTCAGTTTTGGAGCCAGCCAGAGCTTTGGAAGTCACCTAGCTCTCCTAGCCTCACAGGTCCATGATTGATTACTAGGAGAGTACCTGCCTTGAAGAGCTGTTCAAGATACGTGAGGAATTTTGCCTTCCACCAGGACCTGGCATGGTGCCTGGGACGAATTAATCACCCTACAAGTGTCGGTCTACTGCTCTTTTCTGTTTGCATGGGACTGATAAGAGGGGTGGCTGGGTCCTGACTTAAGAGTAGGATAAGAAGAGCACCAGGTGGTCCAGAAACCTCCAGTTTGTAGGGATGAAGGGGTCTCTGACTCTTGTTCAGAAAGGAGATCAGGTTTGTAGCCAGGTCAGAGCATGGCTTTTGGATTCAAATAGTTCTGAGTTGAAATGCTGCTCTGCCATTTAGACAGTGGAGATAGGGGGGCAGCTTTATAATGCTTGCCCTCTCTGGCGTCCATTTCCTCATCTTTAAAATGGGAATAAAGGCTCGGTGCCTGTGGCTCGACGGGCTAGGGCGCCAGCCACATACACCTGAGCTGGCGGCTTCAAATCTAGCCCGGGCCGCCAAACAACGTCGGCTGCAACCAAAAAATGGCCGGGCGTTGTGGCGGGTGCCTGTAGTCCCAGCTACTTGGGAGGCTGAGGCGGAGGCAAGAGACTCGCTTGAGCCCAGGAATGGGAGGTTGCTGTGAGCCGTGATGCTACAGCACTCTATCCAGGGTGACAGCTTGAGTCTCTGTCTCCAAAAAAAAAATAAAATAGAAACAATAAAATGGGAATAAAAGCACCTATTTCTTACGATTGTTGTTCCGATTTCAATGATTTGTTGATACATACGATCCAGTTCCCCAAACTTTTGTTCTCCAGAGAACGAGGGCTCTGCTTTGTGTGTGAGTGAACTGTGCGAGGCCCGTGCTAGGTGGCAAACATGGCAAACCGGGAAGGAGCTTGGGAACTACTGGGGAGTCAGAGAGAAAGGTGCTAAGAGGGTGGGATGTCCTCAGGTGAGTCTGGGGTCCAGCACTGTGTGTAGTTCACCGACTCTCACAGTTCTTGCTGTGCTTTTTAGAGTTGCTTAAGGGATTTATTTATTTATTTATGAGACAGTCTCAAGCTGTCACACCTCACAGCAACCTCAAACTCTTGCACTTAAGCAATTCTCTTGCCTCAGCCTCCCAAGTAGCTGGGACCACAGGCGCCCACCACAACAGCCAGCTGTTTTTTTTTTTTTTTGCGGTTTTTGGCTGGGGCTGTGTTTGAACCCGCCACCTTCGCCGCCTCCAGTATATGGGGCCGGCGCCCTACTACTACGGCCAGCTATTTTTTAGTTGTAGTTGTCGTTGTTTGGTGGGCCTGGGCTGGATTCCAACCTGTCAGCTCCAATGTATGTGGCTGGCGCCCTAGTCGCTTAAGCTACCGGCGCTAGGCCTATTTATTTTTTTGAGATAGCGTCTTATTATGTTGCCCTTGGTAGAGTGCTTTGGCGTCACAGCTCACAGCATCCTCAAACTTTCGGGCTTAAGTGATTCTCTTGCCTCAGCCTCCCAAGTAGCTGGGACTACAGGTGCCTGGGACAATGCCTGGCTATATATTTGTTGTAGTTGTCCTTTGTTTTCTGGCAGGCCTGGGCTGGGTTTGAACCCGCCAGCCTAGGTGTATGTGGCCGGCACTCTAGCCACTGAGCTACAGGCGCGGAGCCCAGAGGGATTTTTTTTTTTTTTTTTTTTGTAGAGACAGAGTCTCATTTTATTGCCCTTGGTAGAGTGCCGTGGTGTCACAAAGCTCACAGCAACCTCCAACTCCTGGGCTTAGGTGATTCTCTTGCCTCAGCCTCCCGAGTAGCTGGGACTACAGGCGTCCGCCACAATGCCTGGCTATTTTTTGTTGCAGTTCGGCCTGGACCAGGTTTGAAACCGCCACCCTCAGTATATGGGGCCGGCACCCTACTTCCTGAGCCATAGGTGCTGCCCTTTTTGTTTTTTTGGCTGGGGCTGGGTTTGAACCTGCCACCTCCAGCATATGGGGTTGGTGCCCTACTCCTTTGAGCCACAGGCGGCGCCCGATTTTTTTTTTTTTTTTTTTTTGAGACAGAGTTTCCACTCTGTCGCCCTCAGTAGAGTGCTATGGTATCACAGCTGACAGCAACCCTCGAACTCTTGGGCTTAAGCGAGTCTCTTGCTTCAGCCTCCCAAGCAGCTGGCACTACTGTGGCCACAACGTCTGGCTATTTATTGTTGCAATTCTCATTGCTGTTTTAGCTGGCAGTGGCTGGGGTTGAACCCGCCACCCTTGGTATATGGGACCGACGCCCTACCCACTGAGCCACAGGCGCCACCTGATTTTTTTTTTTTTTTAACGGTGTCACTCCCCAGGTAAAGCCCTCAAAGCCTATGGGAGCAGACCTGATCTGCCTCTTGCCCTCCTTTGATTCCATCTCTTGCCATTCCTTCCCTTGCTCAGTTCTTTAGCCACACCGGCCTCCTCTCTGTTCCTGGAAACACACCACTCCTGCCTCAAGGCCTTTAAAATACATAGTGTTGCCTGTCTAGAAGGCTCTGTCCCTGGTACCTGCCCTGGCTGGCTTCTCATTATTCAGGCCTCAGGTCCAACATTCTTTTCTTAGAAGGGTCTTCCTTGACAACCCATCTAAAGGCCTCCCCTTCCTGCCACAGTTCCATAGTCTTCACTACCTAAAATTCCACTGTTTGCCTCATCCATGCATTCATTGAATATTTATTGAACTCATAGCATGTGCCAAGGCACTGGGGATATACCACTGAACAAGATAAAGTTCTCCTCTAATAATTATAGCCCCTAGTACTAGCTTAGTAAATGTTTGCTGATCAAAGAAATGGATACAAAAATCTTATAAAGCGGAATTATTGGCCTTGTTTTCTTTCTTTCTTTCTTTTTTTTTTTTGCAGTTTTTGGCCAGGGCTGGGTTTGAACCCACCACCTCTGGCATGTGGGGCCGGCGCCCTACTCCTTTGAGCCACAGGCGCTGCCCTTTTTTTTTTGGAGACAGAGTCTCACTTTGTCACCCTTGGTAGAGTGCCCTGGTGTCATAGCTCACAGCAACCTCAAACTCTTCCGCTCAAGCACTTCTCTTGTCTCAGCTTCCCAAGTAGCTGGGACTACAGGTGCCCACCACAACGTCCAGCTATTTTTAGGGACAGGGTCTAGTTCTAGCTCAGGCTGGTCTCTAACCTGTGAGCTCAGGCGATTCACCCTCCTTGGTCTCCCAAGTGCTGGGATTACAGGTATAAGCCACCACGCTCAACGTTATTGGCCTTGTTTTCATGTGAGGTTATGACTTGTGTGTAATGGACATGGATTTGAACCTGGACCTGACTTCTCTCCCAGTACCTCTCCCTTCTCCTACTTTCCTATCTCCTGACTTTTTTTTTTTTGAGACAGAGTCTCACATTGTTGCCTTAGGTAGAGTGCTTTGGCATCATAGTGCATAGCAACTTCTGAGTAGCTGGCACTACAGGCATATGCCACAATGCCTGGCTATTTTTAGAGATGGGGTCTTGTTCTGGCTCAGGCTGGTCTTGAACTTTTTTTTTTTTTTGTAGAGACAGAGTCTCACTCTATCGCCCTTGGTAGAGTGCCGTGGCATCACATAGCTCACAGCAATCTCCAACTCCTGGGCTTAGGCGATTCTCTTGTCTAAGCGTCTCAATGAGCTGGATCTACAGGTGCCTGGCACAACGCCCAGCTATTTTTTTGTTGTAGTTTGGCTGGGGCTGAGTTTGAACCCACCACCCTGGGTATATGGGGCCAGCGCTCTACCCACTGAGCCACAGGTGCCGCCCTGCTAGTCTTGAACTTTTAAGCTCAGGCAATCCACCTGTCTTGGCCTCCCAGAGTGCTAGGATTACAAGTTTGAGCCACTGTGCTTGGCCCTATTTTTTTTTTTTTTTAGACAGGCAAGAGTTTCCTGGCCTCAGTCTAGCTTACAGCAAGCTCAAACTCCTGGGCTCAAGCAATCCTTGAGCCTCAGCCTCCCAAGTAGCTGGGACTACAGGTGCCTACCACGCCAGGCAAATTTTTCTATTTTTAGTAGAAATGTGGTCTTGCTCTTGCTCAGGCTGGTCTTGAACTCCTGAGCTCAAGCAATCCTCCTGCTTCAGCCTCCCAGAGATTTAGGATTGCAGGCGTAATTCTTGGCTAATTCTTTTCTCCCTATCTGGTCATGGTTCCAGCACAGAATCTTGGAGTCACAGAGTGGGGTCAATGAGAAGAATCCTGGGCTGGGAAAGCAAGAAATCTGCTTTGAAGTTTTGCCTCTGCCATGTAACCTTGCAGAGTTTACTATGTTTCTCTGGGCTTCTGATGTTAAACATTGCCAAAGTGGGAAGAAAGTCCTTTGTAAAGTATGGGACTGAACATATATATGGGGGTTGTTGCCACCAGCCACTGTGATTCTGCTTTGGGTATCTCCCCCGCTTCCCAGTACTCTGCCTTGTGCTAGTCTTGCCCCTCCAGGGGCCTCTGCCCACGGCCTTGCCATCCCCACAGGCACCCCTGGGCTCCTGCCTGACTGCGGATGCTCTGAGCTCTTCAGGCAATTACTCTCAGTAGCCAGGAGGGCTTGGGATGGGCACCATGCCAAGTCTAGTCTAGGAGCCCTTCCACCTACCATCTGGCACAGGGACCCCTGCCTTAGCTCTGGCTCCTGAGTATTTAGATAAGGATGTGGGGGCAGGGTTAGTGATCTGCCCCTGGCATTGAGTGTCTTCGGTCCTCGTTATATCCTCCACTGGAGCAGAGCACCCACAGACTCCAGGCCTCAGTTTCCACTTGAGGGGGCGGGGTCGGCAGATGGGCGGGATCAGTGGCGAGGGTGGGAGGAAGACCTGGAGAGCAGCCCCTCCCCCTCCTCTGCCTGAAGCCAGCGCTCTGCCTCTGCGGCTGGGCTGAAGGGCTCAGCGTCCCCTTAGTACTGGGTAACCGCGGGACGTCAGGAAAGGCTGGGTAGGGAACAGTCTCTAGTGGTGCCTGCAGTCATGGTGGTGTTCCTGGGCCGCCACCTCCCGGTGCTCTTTGGGCTCTTTAAGAAGAAGGGTGAGTGGGTGTGGCTGTAGGGGGAGGGGAGGGATCCTTGGCTTTTCCCTTTGCCAGACCCTCCTGTAGAATGAGGGGGGATCAAGGCCGGGAAAGAGAAATGGGGTGGCGCATGGGGGCTAGTAATGAGGCCAGAATCTCCGCCAGTGCTGTGCTTTTGTCCAGCAGCTTTGTTGTGGCTGCCTTTGTGTGGGCTCTGCTTGTGCTTGGGAGGATGGATCCAGGTGTTTCTGACCTTGAAGCCTGCCAGCCCTCCTAAAAGACTGCTTCCCTGCAGGGCTACCCACACTTTATTGGGTGCAGCCCAATACCACAGTTCAGATAGAGAGAGGGCTGCTTCTCTCTGGGTCATCTCAGGGTGCAGGGGAGGATGGGATGTGGGGAGCAGAGACCACCCTGGCAGTGAAGAGCTTGGCCAGGTTTAGAGCCTGGAGGTGGAGAAGTTTTGGAGGGAGGGGCCTGTGCCCGTTTCCTTCTCCTAGGAACAGGGCTTTCAGACCTGGATTAAGACATAGAGGCCAGGGTGGCTTCTGTGCCTTAGTGAGTAGGGCGCCGGCCCCATATACTGAGGGTGGCAGGTTTGAACCTGGCTCTGGCCAAACTGCAACAAAAAAATAGCCAGGCGTTGTGGCCGGCGCCTGTAGTCCCAGCTACGCGGGAGGCTGAGGCAAGAGAGTCACTTAAGCCCAGGAGTTGGAGATTGCTGTGAGCTGTGATGCCACGGCACTCTACTGAGGGCAACAAAGTGAGACTCTGTCTCTAAAAAGAATAAAAAGACATAGGGGCCAGAGTTTATTGGACTTTGTGGGGTCTGGGGGTCCTAGTGTGTGTGTGATCTAGTACTTCCCTCTGGAAACTCAGAGTTTAGTCCTGGCTGTGTATCACCCCTGTTTGTTGGGTGATGTCAGGCAAGACCTTTCCCTTTTTTTTTTCTGTAGAGACAGAGTCTCACTTTATCGCCCTTGGTAGAATGCCATGGTGTCACACAGCTCACGGCAACCAACAACTCTTGGGCTTAAGCGATTCTCTTGCCTCAGCCTCCCGAGTAGCTGGGACTACAGGTGCCTGTCACAACGCCTGGCTATTTTCTTGTTTTGCACTTCTGTTGGGCTGGGTTTGAACCCGCCACCCTCGGTATGTGGGGCTGGCACCCTACTCGCTGAGCCACAGGCGCTGCCCAAGGCCTTTACTTTTTGAACCTGTTTCCCCAACTTGTAGAATCTGGAGATTGAGAGAGATGATCTGACCAGATCTGCTGGGGACTCTCCAGCTCCGATCTGTGGGATTCCTGTGGATTCCCTGGGGCAGGAGTTCTGGCTGTTAAAGTATGGGCTGAGGAAGGAGGAAAAGCAGGTTTCTGAACAGAAGACCCTGTTCTTGTGGCATGGCCCTTTAAAGGGCTTGTTTTGTTCCTGTCCCTTTATAAGGTGCTACCAAGGTCACATGACCCTCTCAGTGCTTTTGCTTATGTTGTGGGTTTCATTTAAAGGGGGGGCGGCTGGGGCAATAAAATGCTGACACAGGCCCCCATCCCCAGGATTAGATGACCAGCCCCTCCATGGGCGGGGCTTGTAACAGGATCCTGTGTAATGGATCCCTGACTCATCTGCACCAGGGGCCAGGGCCTCCAGGAGAGGGGGACACCTGGGATTGTTCCCCTGAGAGAGACTGGAGCTTCCTGGCCAGGGAGGAGGGGCCTGGGTCCTCTTCTCTCCCCTCCCCTGCCCATTCTTTCACTAAGGGGCAGCCACATGGGTGAGTAGGAGACCTGAGAGGCTGTATCCCTAGTCTGCCCCTCTCCTGCTCCAGGGTCTTTTGGGAATCTGGTTATGACCCATCAGCTTCCTCTTCTTACTTTCTCATGGTGTCTTCTTGGATCTGGGCCAAGGGGTTGTGTGAAAAGGGTGGTTTGTTTTCCTGTGAAGTGGGTTTGGGGTATGGAGACAAGAGAAATGTATTTGTTGTGAGTTATATGTATACTAGGGGTGTCTGCATGTGGCCCTGAGTGATGTGGATACACAGCTGTGTATATACTTGGGTACTGTTTGCATTCATACAGAGTGGGGACTGTGGGTGTCGTGTGTATGTGGGAGCTGGGTGTGCTTGGTGTTACCTGTGTGTATTTATACTTGGATGCCCTCTGTTTGTGTAGCTCATCAAAGCCTGGGGGTGTGTGTGCATATACGGTAGACCTGTATTCCCTGTGTGTGCTGTGGGTATTCAGATATATGTACACCTGGGTATAGTTCATGTATGTACCTGGGGGCTGTGTGTATTAAGTGTGTGCCCCAGAACTGGGGGTTGTGTCCTGATTGGGGAAGTGGGCGCTGCCTGTATATTGTGTGCAGTCTGGGGAATAGGGGTGCACCTATTGTGATGCCTGAGCATCTCCAGGGCCTAGATACCTTGAGCTTAACTTCCTCCTCCATCCCATTAGGCTCTGCCAAGGCTGAGAGTGACAAACGTCTAAGCGTAGGGCCCGGCCAGGGGCCAGGGTCTGTAGTGGATGAGCACCAGGACAATGTCTTCTTCCCCAGCGGGCGGCCGCCTCACCTGGAGGAGCTGCACACGCAGGCCCAGGAGGGGCTCCGCTCCCTCCAGCACCAAGGTAACCTTATCTTCCTCCTTCCCACCTTCCCCTTACCTCCCCTGCTACTCTTTCAGCTCTCAAGGTCAAGGGCCTAACCCAATACATCCTTCTGGTGTCTTCCAGAAAAACAGAAACAGAACAAGGGTGGCTGGGACCATGGAGACACGCAGAGCATCCAGGTGAGCCCTGTGCCCAAGCTCAGTCACGACTCTCCTTGTCCCTCCCTGCTTGACCACTGACAGGCAAGTGTCTTTGAAGTTTTGTGGGTCTCAGTTTTCTGAGATGCAGGGCTAGACTAAGTGACCCCTGAGGGTGAGTCTAGGGTTGTTGTAGCTGATGCTTGCCCACTGCTAGGTGATACTGGGGGGATTCTGTGAGTCAAAAGTCCCAGGGGGGAGCACTGAGCAGGCGACCCACCCAGGCCAGGGCCTCATCTCCTCCTTGCTCCATAGCTCTCCCGGACGGGGCCAGATGAAGACAGCATCTCCTTCTGTAGCCAAGCCACATCGTACACAGCTGAGAGCTCCACGGCAGAGGATGCTCTCTCCATCCGCTCAGAGATGATCCAGCGCAAAGGTATCTGCTCACCAGTGGTTTCATGAGCAGGGGAGAGGAGATAGTGGGCACCCCTCATACCCACACCTGTGGCTTTGTCTTTGCCTCCTAATCCAGTTTCCCTAGGCTTTGTGATTCAGTGAATTCAGGAAACACCCGGAGATTCTTGGTGCACACTAGCTATAAAGGAGGACAGTTAAGAATTAGAAAATCTGGGTTTGAGGCCTGATGTTGCTACTTACTAGCTGTGTGACTTTGGGCAAACCCCTAACCTTTCTGAGATTCTGTTTAATCTTCCATAAAAATGAAGATAGTGAGTAATTACCTTATTGGAATGAATGCCAAATGTTTAGCATGCTGGCTAACACATAGTGATAAGATCACTAAATAATAAGCTATCCCTAAATGGAAATTCCATCGTTGTCGACATAGTAGCCGTCCAGAAGTTTTACAGAAAAGAAGCCTCTGGTTTTGTTTAACCCAGCTTTGTCCATACCTAGTTGATTGTGAAATCATTTCTCACAAAGCCTTATTAATATTCTATAAAAGTAGTGCTCTAGAGAATGTATCCCGAGTCCTCCTCCTGTAACAGTTTTTATCCCTGGACTGGTCCCCAGGCTCCACCTTCCGGCCCCATGACTCATTTCCCAAATTATCTGGAAAGTCGGGGCGACGGCGGAGGGAGCGGCGGAGCACGGTGTTGGGACTGCCTCAGCACGTGCAGAAGGAGCTTGGTGAGCCCTGGGTTAGGGCGGTGGTGGTGGGTGGGGAGCTCTGGCCAACTCCCCTCTGTTGACCCCACTTCATCCCTGTCCATCCCAGGCCTGCGGAGAGAGCGTGAGGCACCAGGTACTCCTCAGCCTCCTGGTCCTCGGGATGCTGTGCGCATCCCCACAGTGGATGGCCACCCGGCAGGCCTGGCCTCAGGGATAGGGGCCCGAGTGTCCCTGCAGGCACTGGAGGCAGAGGCAGAGGCCGGCACTGAGATGGAGGCTATGCTGCAGCGCCACATTGATCGTGTCTACCGGGATGACATGCTTGTTGGCCGGTCTACAGGGGCCCGGCCCCCACTACTGACCCGGCCTGTGTCCTTAGCAGTGCCTGGACTGACAGGAGGGGCAGGGCCACCAGAGCCTCTGAGCCCAGCTATGTCCATCTCGCCCCAGGCCACCTATTTGTCGAAGCTGATTCCACATGCTGTGCTGCCACCCACAGTGGACGTGGTGGCCCTGGGCCGCTGCAGCCTGCGCACACTGAGCCGCTGCAGCCTGCACTCGGCTAGCCCTGCTTCCGTCCGCTCGCTGGGGCGCTTCTCCTCAGCTTCCAGTCCACGGCCCCGAAGCCGCCACCCTTCCTCCTCCAGTGACACCTGGAGCCACTCTCAGTCCTCTGAAACCATCGTGTCTGATGGTTCCACCCTCTCCTCTAAGGGTGGTTCTGAGGACCAGCCAGAAGGCTCTGTAGCCAGCAATAGTGTGGCACCCCCTCCCCAGGGGGGCAGTGGGAGGGGGTCCCCCAGTGGGGGCAGCACTGCAGAGGCCTCAGACACTGTCAGCATCCGGAGTAGTGGGCAGTTATCTAGCCGAAGTGTGTCCCTGCGGAAAATGAAGCGGCCTCCACCCCCTCCCCGTCGGACCTACTCCCTCCATCAACGGGGCTCTGTGGGACCTGATGGGCCATTAGGGTTGCCTCCCAAGCCTGAGCGCAAGCAGCAGCCACAGCTTCCTCGGCCACCCACCACTGGTGGGTCAGAAGGGGTTGGGGCAGCACCCTGTCCACCCACCTCTGCAGGCAGTTGGGTGCCTGGTTTGTCTCCAAGTGGCTCCCGACGCCCCCCACGCTCCCCAGAACGGACGCTTTCACCTTCCAGTGGATACTCGAGCCAAAGTGGCACCCCCACCCTCCCACCCAAGGGTCTGGCTGGTGCCCCTGCTTCCCCAGGAAAGGCCCAGCCTCCTAAACCAGAGCGTGTCACTTCCCTCCGATCTCCTGGGGCCTCTGTCTCCTCTTCCTTGACATCTCTGTGTTCCTCCTCCTCTGACCCAGCCCCCTCAGACCGCTCTGCGCCACAGATGTCAACCATCCTGGGTGACAGGTTTGTCATACCTCCTCACCCTAAGGTGCCTGCTCCCTTCTCCCCACCTCCCTCTAAGCCCAAAAGCTCTAACCAAGCTGCCCCTGCTCCAGCTGCTCCTGCCATAGTTCCTGGGCCTATTTCCACCTCTGATGCCAGTCCTGAATGCCCTCCCACTCCTCAGACATCCTTGGTTCCCGCCCAAGAGTCTCCCGTTGTCTCCAAAGACCAATCACCCCCACCATCTCCACCCCCATCTTATCATCCACCCCCACCACCTACTAAGAAGCCAGAGGTGGTGGTGGTGGAGGCACTATCTGCCCCTGAGACTGCTGAGGAGCCCCTCCAAGATCCCAACTGGCCCCCACCTCCACCCCCTGCACCTGAGGAGCAGGACCTGACCATGCCTGACTTCCCCCCACCTGAGGAGGCCTTCTTTGTGGCTGGCCCTGAGCCTGTAGGCCCTCCAGGCCCCCCAGAGCCTGTCAGTTCCCTCACTGTTTCACCCTCCTCAGCTACTGCCCCTGCCCAGAGCCAGCCTCACAGTCCCCCCGACCCTCCTCCAGCTCCCCCGGCCCCACCTCCTGCTAGTTCCATTTCAGGGCCCCTGGCCAAGCTCCCTCAAAAGGAACCAGTGGGCAGCAGCAAGAGCGGGGTGCCCAGGGAGGATGCTGCTGTCCCCCTGGTCACACCTTCGCTCCTGCAGATGGTGCGGCTGCGCTCTGTGGGCACTCCCACAGGGACTCCCACCCTGGCATCAGGGTTCTCAGCCCCCCAGAAGCCACTGCGAAGGGCCCTGTCAGGGCGGGCCAGCCCAGTGCCTGCCCCCTCCTCAGGGCTCCATGCTGCCGTCCGACTCAAGGCCTCCAGCCTGGCTGCCAGCGAGGGCCTCGCAAGTTCCCAGGCCAATGGACCACCAGAGGCAGAGCCACGGTGTCCTCAGTCCCCTGCCTCTACGGCTAGTTTCATCTTCTCCAAGGGCACTAAGAAGCTGCAGTTTGAGAGGCCTGTGTCCCCTGAGACCCAGGCTGACCTCCAGCGTAACCTAGTGGCTGAACTTCGGAGCATCTCAGAGCAACGACCACCCCAAGCCCCAAAGAAGTCACCTAAGGCCCCTCCACCTGTGGCCCGCAAACCTTCCGTGGGAGTCCCCCCACCTGCTTCCCCCAGCTTTCCTCGGGCTGAGCCCCTTACTTCTCCCACCAATGGGCTCCCTCATGAGGAGGACAGGACTAAGGGGGAGCTGGCAGAGAATGGAGGTGTTGTGCAGCTGGTGGGCCCAGAGAAGATGGGCCCCACGGTCTCAGGTACTATGGCAGTTGTGGGTGCAGGTCCCATCACTGATGGTAGGAAATAGGTTTCTGCAGTCCTGTCATTAGGGATTTACTTTTGGATCTGTAGGACTTTCATGGTCTTGGGGTGCCTGGGAAGTGTAAACTGTCACCCTGCATGAGCCACAGTGAGGATCATGGTGTGTGGGGCTTGGGTGTCTAACCACATTGAGCGTGTGGGGCAGTGACACATTACAGTGTTAGAACATTGGGGAGGGGTCCTGCCCAGCATTGCTGGTACAGTCAGTAAATTGAAGGGCAGGGAAAGGTTGGGTGAGGGTGTGTGTTGAGCTCTTAGTGCCAGAATTAAGCTGGGAGGCTGTTTGCTAAGCATGCCTTCTTTTGCCCATAGACCCACAGAAAGAGCTGGTCTGACCACTGGCACTGCTGACCCATCCCAGGAATCCAATCTCTCAGGGACCTGAGCAGCTCCAAGGACGAGAAGATATGGCAGACACAATCTACACAACCTAATAGAGAGGGCGCCTGCAGCCTTAACCTCCTCAGCCTTCGAAATTTATGCAAGCCTGGTGTTGCTCCTGTCCTGTCATCATCTCCTCTCATGTCTTTCCCGAATGGATTCATCTCCTGCTTCAGACTCAGCCTCAGCCTCTCTGACAGAGGTAGCCATGGGAGGGGGTGGCTGCGCCCCCTGCTGGTCTGAGGCCACAGTGGGATGAAGAACACCTCCCTTTTCTTTTTTTTTCATGTCCAAATCATGCACATACTGTAGTGCAGAGTTAAAGCACTTTTGCAAAGTGGCTGCATATCCATCCTGTAGGGCCTATGAAGCCACATTCCAAGGGCCTGTTTACATGGCAGCAGTATCAGTTCCCAGTAGCCAGCCCATAGCTTAGGACCTATCTGTCCCCTCCCCTATTCATTTGCTCCTTTTATTAGTTCTTGGAGGTGGGGAAGTTGTATTCCCACAGGCTCCCCCAGGCTGGGGGCAGAAGTGGGGGCTGTGGAATTCCAAAGCACAAATGGTGCAGTGGGGGCCAGCCCTCCTGTGCCTCAACTTACCAGCCACCCTCCTGCCTTCCGGGTCTGCCAGGTGCTCCATGCAGGGGATAAGTAGGAGACTGCCAGGGCCCAAAGGGGTGGGGGAAAAGAACCAGAGCGGAGGTCTGCAGGTCTCTCTGTCCACAGGAAGCAGAACAGAGTAGGGAGTCATCTTGAGGGTCACTGGGCAATGCCAAGCCTTTCTCTTGTTTCATTTGATCAGGCAGGAGCCCGTGGACTGAGGAAGCACTGAGGTGGCACAGAGTGGGGGACAACTGGCAGGGGAGAGCACGCTTGGGCAGTAGGCCTGGTCTTGGCCCCATGGACTTCATTCTCTGACCTTTCTCTACTTTTTCCGGTGCATGTCCTTTCTATAGCTGCCTTTGGCACAGGTGTTTCCACTGGGGGGAGCTGACACTGAGTGACAAGGATGGGAAGTCAAAGGTGCATTTTACTCAACTCTTCCCTAGTCTATGAGGCCCACCCACTGCTTCTAGAGTAGGCTGGGTGGTTGTCTCCTAGTGTCAGCTTCTGCTCCTGCTGTCTCCTCCAGGAATTTTAATCTTTCTGTTTGCGGCCTGGGTCACCTGTCTAGGTAATCTGGCTTTCCACAGGCACCCCCCTGGCTTCAGAGGTGGCCTAGTGCCTCCCTCCATAGCAGTGGGCTGCCGCCCAGGGCCACCCTTTCTCCTCTTTCTGCAACAGTGACTTGGGCTTGAGCCTGGCAAGGAACCTTGATTTTTAGCTTCTCTACCGCCAAGGAGAGAGGTCAGCATGTCTCCTGCAGAGCTGAGAACTTAGGGGATGTGGTGTGAGGGCCCAGGTTCCTCTGGCCTCCTCCAGGGCTCCTTCAGCTTGTCACTACTGTCTTTTCCCTGCAGCTACAAACCAATGTCCTTTCCTCACCAGAGAGGTGTTGCTGGGTGTGCACTGCACCTGCTCAGCAAGCTGGGGAGAGAGAATCATCAGTCAGCACTGCTCTGCTTAGAGCTCCTGGGCCACTTGCCCCCTCACCCCCTGCAGCTGAGACCCAGGACCTGGCAGCAGCCTGGGAGCTGCTGGATGTGGGAGGGAACTTGACTTCTCTTTTCCTCCCCTCTCCTCCAATGTTAGCGAGCTCATTATCCTCAGGATCTTCAGAGCTTGTTTCCCCACTGGGTGGGATTGAATACAAAGGGGAAGGGAAGATCTAGAAGAGGCAACCCTTCATCCTCTGGAGTAATGAGCTTGACCTAGAGCAAATGGAGAGACCAAAAGCCTCTGATTTTTAATTTCCATAAAAATGTTAGAGAGACATATATATATATATATATTTCTTTAAATTTTTGGGTCTTTCATATGTCTATACAAACAACCCCATTCCCTCTGCCCTGAAGCCTGAGTGAGACACATGAAAAAGCTCTGTGTTTCATTAAAAGGTGTTAAAATAATTAAATGATTGAAACCTGGTATGACTGCTGCTTCTTGATGGGGGAGGGGGAGGGCAGTATTTAGGCCCACATTTAAAAGGGAAAATGTGGCTCGGCGCCTGTGGCTCAGTGGGCCAAGGCGCCAGCCACGTACACCTGAGCTGGCGCTGCCAAACAATGACGGCTGCAACCAAAAAATGGCCAGGCGTTGTGGCGGGCGCCTGCAGTCCCAGCTACTTGGGAGGTGGAGGCAAGAGACTCGCTTGAGCCCAGGAATTGGAGGTTGCTGTGAGCTGTGATGCCGTAGCACTCTATCCAGGACAGCTTGAGGGCCTGTCTCAAAAAAAAAAAAAAAAAGGAAAATGTCTGCTGCAAGAATTAAACCTAAGAGGGCCTGGTGCAGTGGCTCATGCCTGTAATCCTAGAACTCTGGGAGGACAAGGTGGTGGATTGCTTGAGCTCAGGAATTTAAGGCCAGCTTGAGCAAGAGCAAGACCCCTGTCTCTAAAAATAGCCAGGTGTTTGGCAGATGCCTGTAGTCCTAGCTACTTGGGAGGCTGAGGCAAGAGAATCGCATGAGCCCAAGAATTTGAGGTTGCTGTGAGCAATGACATCATTGCATTCAAGGCCAGGGTGACTAAGACTCAAAAAAAAAAGAAAAAAATGGCTCGGCACCTGTGGCTCAGTGGGCTAAGGTGCCAGCCATGTACACCTGAGCTGGCGGGTTCGAATCCAGCCCGGGCCCGCCAAACGACGACGGCTGCGACCAAAAAATGGCCGGGCGCCTGTAGTCCCAGCTACTCGGGAGGCAGAGGCAGGAGACTCGCCTGAGCCCAGGAATTGGAGGTTGCTGTGAGCTGTGATGCCACAGCACTCTATC
>CAUYRH010178774.1:0-31407 GCA_963574655.1 Perodicticus potto
CATATAGTGATTAAGAAAATGCCATGAAGGCTATGTTTAACAGTACGACCAAAATATTTCAGATTGTATATGAAGTCAGCACATTGTGCCCCATGATTGCACCAATGTACACAATTATGATTTAATAAAATTATTTAAAAAGATCATTTGTGCCCCCTAAATCTATTGCGTTAAAAAAAGTACAATAAAAGTTTGGTAGAATTCAGCAGTAAAAAAATGGAAAAATTCAACAAATAAAAGAGTGGATTAAAAGAAACTTCCACTAGGTTTAGACTGACAAGCTAAAAAACAATAGCATGGAAGCAATCCAACTAGTTTTTCCCTTTCTCTATTTGAAGTGGAACAATGGTCAATTGGGGAGGCAGGGTTTGATAGTAGCCCTGAGCTCCTGGCCAGAGGCAGAAACAAAAGATCAGAGTCATTGGAGTAATGATTTCTGGTAGATTTTCAGGTAGATTTAAGAGGGTAGGATCAAGCAGATGACTCAGGGTCAGGGGTATTACTTGCCTTTTTCTCCCTCCATACCTCTAACTCCCCAACACAAACATGAACAGCTTTGAGATGGGTAAATGCATAAATTGACTTTTCCTTTGCATTATTCTTTTAAGTTGGTAGGGAAGGCTTGAAAATACCTGCTCCTTAAGAGTAACCATTGGCAGGCAAATTACAAAAATGATTGGGTTTATTAATTTTATGAATATCCCTAGAAGGAAAGATGACTATCAAAATATTAGTGGACTGGTAAATATTTCGTGGCTAATTAGGAGGTTGCAGTGGCCATGTTTATTTGTTTTTTAATCATAAAATTTAATTCGGACAAGCATCAGTACTTAAGACATCTTCTCTTTTCTGCCCCAGGTGACTTATGGCATAGTCTGGATGAGTCAGATCAAATGTCTCCTATATTTTTTCAGAGTAAACATTTCCCAGGGCAGAACTCTGCCCTCAGCCCTGTCTATTAACACACAAGGCTGCTTCAGTTTTTCTATAAACATAAGGAAGTGGAAAAGAAGGCCGAGAAGGGGGGAGAGAAATAAAGGCAAAGTTTCCTATGAATAAATTAAACATTCACCCTCTTGAAGAAAACCAGCAGGTTTGTGTTTGGTGCATTGTGTGTTTGTTTAGTACAGAAAGACCTCCTTAACCACTGGCAAAAACAAAACAGCAAAACACAAAAACCAGGGATTGGAAAAGTGACCCCATCTCTGAAGACTACCTAGAACAACTTCAAGCTTTAATTAGGTGACCCTTTGGTAAGTAAGAAAAATTAAAAAGAAAACAAAATGAAATTACTAAGATGCTTAAACATGTGCAATAGAGTCTCCAAGGGGACTTTTTTTGATCCAGACTGAAAAGCAGAGGAAGCAAAAGAATGATGAATAATGAACAATGAAGCCTGACAATTTTGTGGTAACTAAAGAAAAGATTTTTGCCCTGGGAATCAAGAACAATCTCTTGACAACTTAGTATAATTATG
Source organism: Perodicticus potto (assembly GCA_963574655.1). NCBI lineage: Eukaryota > Metazoa > Chordata > Mammalia > Primates > Lorisidae > Perodicticus > Perodicticus potto. Next base: position 1,478 of record CAUYRH010178774.1, read on the forward strand.
CCATCAGCCAGCAACCGCTAAGAATATTTTTGATTGGAGCAGGTCTTTAATATACCAGCAAAGCCATCAAAGAAAGAACTGTTAATGGTATAGTAAATAACAGCAGCATTTGAAAAGGTCTTTTAGGTTTTAAAAATAAAATTCCCTGCACTAATGCAATCACTTCATGCAAGTAGGCTGTGATCTGTTCCTTTTTTCACACAATATATGAACTTAGATTTCTCTTCAAAAAAACTTGGCATATTTTAGTTCAATTCCAGATATATAATAGTTTAACATAATAAACTATAATCTATAACTGGAAACTAAACACATAATCTAGTACCCCACTCTTTGAGGCATCTTGGATTGTCTTGTATAGGTAAATACTGCCTTATTTACCTATAATATCTTTCTCTGCATGGTAGAAAAGTTACTTTTTGTGTATAACTTAGAAAATTCTCTTTAAGGCAAATACTTTGATAGCTGGGCATAGTAGCTCATGCCTGTAATCCCAGCACTCTAGGAGGCCCAGGTGGGTGGATTGCTTGAGCCCAGGAGTTAGTAGACAAGCCTGAGCAAAAGCAAGACCCCATTGCTACTAAAAATAGAAAAACACTAGCAGGGTGTTATGGCGGGCACCTGCAGTCCCAGTTACTCGGGAGGCTGAGGCAAGAGGATCACTTGAGCCCAAGACTTTGAGGCTGCTATGAACTATCACGTCACTCTACCAAGGTAACAAAGTGAGACTCTGTCTCAAATAAATAAATAAAGGAAAGACATTGAAATAATGGCTGATCTGAATGTGTTAAATCCAATGAACTGTGAGTCAGAAATGGTATGAACCACATGCACAAACTGATGTCCAGATCATACGGAGAGTGAAGAGACATATACAAACACCCTGTCAAATAGTAATGTTGTAGAGGAATGGACTACATGGGGCGGCACCTGTGGCTCAAGGAGTAGGGCACTCGCCCCATATACCGGAGATGGTGGGTTCAAACTCTGCCCCGGACACAAAAAAAAAAAAAAAAAAAAAAAAAAAGAATGAATTACACTTGTATGTTACAAAGTAAATAATATTAATGAGCAGATTGAAATCCATCACACTCAAAAGTATCCTTAGAACCACCTGAAATAACATATTTAAAGATATGAAACTTTTATAACTAATCTATTTCATTGTTTAGATTTCTGAATTCAGATAAGGAAAGACACTTCTACAAGAAAGTAGACGTTAAGGACATATGGTTTAGAGCAGTATTATTCAAAGTGCTATAGGTATACCGTGCACCAGCATAATCACTCAGTGTATTTATGTGAAGACTGATTCCAGGTTTTACCACCCCAGCTATTCCAAAGTATACTTGGAGTCTCTCCTTATGACATCCCCCCTAGGTTATTTCGTGGTCATGAACATTTGAGAATCACTGATTTAAGTATTCATACTGGGTTATTCCTTTGATGCTCTAACAAATCTTTCTAACCTCTTTGTGTGAACAGTTACTGATATACTACATGTATGCATTGTCCTATTCCCAAATGATGTCAATATAGACAGCTTTAATGGGGTTAAAAAGTAGCTCCACTTTTTGGAAAGGGACTTTGTGTTTTCCACAAACTCCAATCTCCATTGCCCACATCTATTTATCTAAAGGTCAAGTCAAGGATTTTTAAATATTTCAATCAAAAAGATTTATAGAGACTTAAAGTGGTAAAGTATTGATACTATTTTAAGCTGCAACTTCCTAGGGGACAATGAGTATGTACCTGAACCATGGACAAGTGGGAAATTATTTTACAAAACCTTTTTGATTATGATGACTATTAGCAAAAATTGAAAAGTTCAGCTTAATATTTACTCAGTAGAATATGAGAAACTCTCAGTGAATGTTCATTTAAACCACACACTCAAAACCGGTCAACCATTTTTGCTTAGATTATATTTTTTAAAAAACCTGTTATATCTTCTGACTTAGACATTGCAGTCAATTACAGAAGGTTCACAGAGTAGTGATTTACAATAAGCTCCAAAATTTTCCATATCACAGTGTCTTTTAAACCCCACATGGGCAATTTCTATTGATTATAATGCTGCCTACTGCTGAGAGCAGAACTGATCCACTGCACATTCCAAAGTGGATAATCTTTGCCACCAGGTCACTTATGCCTCAGGAGATTTCTTTTTAACACAATTAATGATGATGACCATGGTGGTGATAATAATAATAATAATCCTTAATGCTTAGTCAATACATTCTGTTAACAGCACTGGAAAATTTAATAGGGCTCAAAGAATGTCATTTCCTTGACAGTGAAGACATAGGGTAGCTTCTTCCAACAGCCCAATTATATTTTGATGGTAATTTGAGATTTTTTTTTTCAGAAACTAGATCCTAAAGACATCTTTGAATTAAAAAAAGAGACTCAAAACATCTTTAATTATCAGCTATAAGACAACTATAGATTTACTACAAAGTTATATCCTCTACTGTACAAGATTTTGCTTTCTATTTTCCATAACTTATATCAAAATAATTCCCAAAGGACATATATGTAATAGGTGGCTCTGCCTCATAGTTCTTTAGTGAGTTTTGAGAAATAGACCTCCTTAATATCCTAAATAAATAAAAGGAATATACCCCATAAATCAGTTCCACAAATTAGATCAAATTTGCTAATGTATCATCATCATACCCTTAGTAGCTTCAGAAGGGAAAATAGTAGCTTTTATTTCAGAAATACTGTAAGGCTAAACACATTTTCTGAAGTTCAAATCACAGATGGGTTCCAGGCTGAATTAAAATTTCTCTTTGATAAGATAAATATAAAACCTAAATCTATCTAGTATTCTTTATATTCTGTCTTTTTTGCCTTTCTATATTTTTCCTTTATTTTGTAAAGATCCACTTGCGTCATCATTTTTTTTAATGCCATGTAGTAAAAAATTGTTATTCTTTTTTTTTTTTTTGTAGAGACAGAGTCTCACTTTATCGCCCTCGGTAGAGTGCCGTGATGTCACACAGCTCACAGCAACCTCTAACTCATGCGCTGAAGCGATTCTCTTACCTCGGCCTCCCAAGTAGCTGGGAGTAAAGGCGCCCACCACAACGCCCGGCTATTTTTCTGTTTTGCAGTTCGGCCAAGGCTGGGTTTGAACCCGCCACCTTCGGTATATGGGGCCGGCACCCTACTCGATGAGCCACAGGTGCCACCAATGACAGTTATTCTTTCATCATCCTTATCTCCTTGGAAGAGTAGAATGAAGGAGCTGGACAATCTTACCTTCATGGTCCTTTCTATGAGTATACAATTATGGCATGGCCATTAAAGAATGACTTAACTATTCTGTTAGTCTGTTTAATATTGAGGCTGGGTAGTTTTATTTATTTTTGAGACAGAGTGTTACTCTGTTGCCCAGGCTAGTGCACTGTGGCATCATAGCTCACAGCAACTCCAAACTCTTGGGATCAAGCAATCCTCCTGCCCCAGCCTTCTGAGTAGCTGGGGTATGTCCCCTGCCTTAATGCCTGGCTAGTTTTCCTATTTTTCGTAGAGACGAGGTCTTGAACTCCTGAGCTCAGGCAGTCCTCCCAACTCAGCCTCCCAGAGTACTGTGCTCACAGGCACAAGCCACTGCACCTGGCCTGGTTTCTTTTTCTCAGGATATTGTCTTAGTTTGTAATAAAATACCTTACACTGGGTAATTTATAAAGGACAGAAATTTGTTTCTCACAGTTCTGAAGGCTAGAAAGTCCAAGATCAAAAGTCCAGCAGATTTGGCATCTGGTTAAGGCTCATTTCTAGTAGATGTCACCTCCTATATGTCCTCATATGGCAGAAGGACAGGCAGCTCTCTAGAGCTTCTTGTAAATAGACAATAATCCCACTCAGGAAGGTATAACTCTCATGCCCTAATCACCTCCTAAAGGCCCCACCTTCCAATACCATCACCTTGGTGATTAGGTTTTAGTGTATGACTTTTGGAGGGACACAAACATCCAGATCATTCAGATCACAACAAGCTCTGAGCCCATCATGAGAACCCATCCTCACGACCTCATGTATAGCCATAATTACCTTCCCAAGGCTCCCTCTCCAGATACCATCCCAATGAGGGTTAGGACTTCAACATATGAATATGGGAGGACACAAACATTCAGTCCATAACAATCTTGTTGCCTGCCATCACAAAGTTTTCTCATCTTTGCTGAGAGATATAGATTTAAAGGTCATAGTCTGCCATACATTGAATGCAATACAAAGTAAGAATTAAACAGTATAAGCATCCAATCTAAATAATTCCTTCCTATTGTGATAAAAAAAAAAAACTACCTCACTACCACCCTCTGCCTGTAGCCTTGATGTTTGCCTGGTCTGGCTACTTAAATGCCCCAATTTTTTTTATTGTTGGCGATTCATTGAGGGTACAAAGTACAAGATTACATTGATTGCACTTGTCAGGCAAAGTCCCTCTTATAATTATGTCCTGCCCCCAAAAGGTGAGTCACATACTGTGATCCCCCATGCCCCTCCCTCCTTTCCTCTCTCTGCTCTTCCCTTCCTCCACCTCCCGCCATGTACTAGGTCGTTAATTGTCCTCATGTGAGAATTGGATTAGCAATAGGATTCTTGCTTCTCCATTCTTGTGATGTTTTACTAAGAATATTTACCTTATCTATTTATACAGTCACATTGCAATCATTCCCATAATGAAATATATATTATTACCCGAGAAAATGTTTTTTCCAAGTTGGCTTACCTGTATAAGAACATCCTTTCACCAAAAAAAAAAAAAAAATGCAGTGTTCAAGAGGCCTCTTTCATCATTGTATATGAATTACTCTAGGTGGGAGTGTGAATTTCTCAAATCAACCAAAGATCCATGTTCAGTAGTATATTATGAAAACAACAATCTAAGATGATTTTTTTTTTTGAGTTACAGTCTCACTTTGTCACCCTTGGTAGAGTGCCATGGTATTATAGCTCACAGCAACCTCAAATTCTTGGGCTCAAGCAATCCTCTTGCCTCAGCCTCCCAAGTTGCTGGTACTACAGGCACCTGCCACAACACCCTACTACTTTTTCTATTCTTTGGACTTAGGGTCTCACTTTTGCTCAGGCTGGTCTCGAACTCCTGAGCTCAAACAATCCACCCGCCTGGGCGTCCCAGAGTGCTAAGTTTACAGGCATGAGCCACTGCACCCAGCCCTAGGCCCTAGATATATGATTTTTCTTTATTCTTTTCTTTCTTTCTTCCTTCCTTTTTTTTTTTTTTTTTTTTTTTGAGACAGAGTCTCACTATGTCACACACGGTAGAGCGTCCTGGCATCCCAGTTCACACCAACCTCAAACTCTTGGGCTTAAGTGATTCTCTTGCCTCAGCTTCCCAAGTAGCTGGGACTACAGGCACGCACCGCAATGCCTGGCTATTTTTTGGTTGCAGTTGTCATTGTTGTTTAGCATGTCCAGGCTGTGCTCAAACCTGCCAGCTTCGGTTATGTGGCTGGCGCCCTACTCACTCAATTACCAGCGCCAAGCCTGAGTTTCTTAGTAATTGTAACTGTAATTCAACATATAATTTGAGATTCTAGTCCTCTAAATATGTTTCTTGTTTTTAAGAAGCCACAAAACCACTGCTAACTAGAATATTTTGCAGGATTTTGGCTTAAAAATCTTTATATATATATATTTTTTTTTTTAATTTTTTTTTGTAGAGATAGTGTCTCACTTTATTCCCCTTGGTAGAGTGCCATGGCGTCACAGCTCACAGCAACCTCCAACCCCTGGACTTAGGCAATTCTCTTGCCTCAGCCTCCCGAGTAACTGGGACTACAGGCGCCCACCACAATGCCTGGCTATTTTTCTGTTTTGCAGTTCACTGAGGCCGAGTTTGAACCCGCCACCTTTGTTATATGGGGCCGGCGCCCTACTTGATGAGCCACAGGCACCGCCCCTTTTTTACATTCTTGAATGGTTAATTCAATAATCTCTGCCTCTATTGGTACCCCAAAACTTCTATAACAAAACAGGATGGTTTATCTATTTTTTTCTCTTTTCAGTTATTCCAAATTCTGAAGTGGTTACCACTAGCTTCTTTACTCATGCAATATTATAAATTCACATAAATTCAGTGATTCTAATTGTTAAGCATTTCTTCAAAGGAACACTGGGGATACTTCCAGATAAGCAAATTTCAAATTAATTCATGCCTCCTGATTCTAAGATTTGGATTGAAGTTTCTTATTTCTGTATTACTTTATAGATATGACAATCATAATCAGATTCTGCACACAAAGTGTGAGCAATTTAGACATCTAAAATTAGTGTGAGCAAATTATTTAAATGAGAACTGCATAAGCAAGAGATTAATCAGGTAATACAAATGGCTGGAATGTCCTAAATCTGAGTTCTCTCTTATTTTCTCCTACCTTAGCTGTCTAATCAAATATAGTACAGATTGCATTTTGTGAACTTACAGAGACTACAGAAATCTATAGTTTTTTAAACCCATAACTGAGCTGCAATAAACATTCTAGTACAAGCAAGACACTCAAGATAGGTATAATAGTACTACTCACACAAAAACTTAAATTTCACCTCAAAAAAAATCACAAGACAAAAGAGAAAGCAATTTCACTGTTACAAGATAAGATATTTCATGCAAAGTATTAACTCTGCTCCCCCAAAGCCCAACCTCCCAACCCAACTAATTTTTTGCTGCAGTTGTCATTGTTGTTTAGCTGACCCGGCCGGGTTGGAACCCGCCAGCCTCAGTGTACGTGGCTGGTGCCGTAACCACTGCACCGAGCCAAGAGAGACATTTTAACTTAAAAAAATTTTTTTCTTCTCTATAATTAGCAAAAACATAATAAAATGCATTTTGGAGGTGTAAACACAATAGCTTATAGTGGTCGTGTTTTTTGATACTTATTTGATGAATTAATCAAGGAGCATTCTTCTTCCACGTTCTGAGGGAAATTGCTAATACTCTGTGAGCAAATGATTATAGTGCACATTCTCTGCTGTTAGACAAACTTCTAGGTCTATACAAGGTTATGTTTACATCTCTGGTAAGAAGTATAAATCTTTCCATAGTTTCCATAAAGAAAGCCAAGATCTGATAAGGCAGTGAGCAAATTGTATGCCAGAAAAGTTGTAACTGAGGGTGGCACCTGTGGCTCAAAGGAGTAGGGCGCCAGCCCCATATACCAGAGGTGGTGGTTTCAAACCCGGCCCTGGCTAAAAACTGCAAAAAAAAAAAAAAAAGAAAAAAAAGAAAAGAAAAGAAAAGTTGTAACTAAATTGTAAAAGGAGAATTTCTAGATCAGGCTTGGCAAGTCACCTGGAAGGTGTTGGAGGGTGAGAGGTACACTGACTTTCAATACATGTAGAGTCAGAAAGCCTGTTCCTAGGTAGTAAAACATCCAAGCATCAGCGCTACTTTACTTTCCACCGCTTTTGAAAAAATTTGCCACATGTAAAGCTAAAAAGATACTCTGAGAATCCAGGCATAAATGTTACATTATTAATGTATTTGGCATTATTATACAAATTTGGAACAAAACAAAGAATGAGTCAGAATTTAATATAGGATGTTTACAGTTTTAAATATGAAGCCCAAACACCTTGTGAAATCCCATTCCCCACTGCATATCTTGACAAGCTCACAGCAAATGTCAGAGAGACCAAATAGGGAGAACTGCAGGCCCTGTTTGATTGGGACTGAGGGGTTTGCCAGGATGTGAGACCTTTAATGTTAACACAGGGAAAGTTCCCCGTAAACCAGCATGGCTGGTCATCTGATGATCGAGTGGATAGTACTACTATCAAGAAAATCAAAGCCTCTAGTCTGCTTTTTGCTAGAATGTATCTTTATCTGGAAACCTGAAATCACCTGAAATCACTGATAATTTCCTCTCTTATTACAACATCGCTTTGTACCTCGAGCTACCAACTTTTTCACAAAGCCAAAATTTTCTGTCCTCTTGTTTTCTTATTAATATAATTGCTCTTTTGACCAAGAAGATACCAATTTCTTTCAAAATTGTCACCTTAAAAACTCCTCCTGAATTACCTTATGATTATTAAAAATAAATCAGATATGCCATGAGGACATTTGCACTAGAATGTTTATTGCAGCTCAGTTCATAATTGCCAAGACATGGAATCAACCAAGTGCCCATCAACTCATGAATGAATTAATAAACTGTGGCATATGTATACCATGGAATACTATTCAGCCATTAAAAATTGGAGATTTGGCTCAGCGCCTGTGGCTCAATGGGCTAAGGCGCCAGCCACGTACACCTGAGCTGGCGGGTTCAAATCCAACCTGGGCCCACCAAACAACAATGACGGCTGCAACCAAAAAATGGCCGGGCCTTGTGGTGCCTGTAGTCCCAGCTACTTGGGAGGCAGAGGCAGGAGACTCGCTTGAGCCCAGGAATTGGAGGTTGCTGTGAGCTGTGATGCCACGGCACTCTACCCAGTGTGACGGCTTGAGGCTCTGTCTCAAAAAAAATAAAATAAAATAAAAATAAAAAATAGAGATTTTACATGTTTTATATTTACCTGGATAGAGTTGAAACACATTCTTCTTAGTAAAGTATCACAAGAATAGAAAAGCAAGTATCAATGTAGGCCAATAGATAAACATCTACAGGCCCACATGAGAAAAAAAAACACAATTAAATTCAAGTAGGGGGAGGTAAGAGGAGTGGAAGGGGAGACAGAGGAGGAAGGAGATTGGTAAACTCTCACCTAATGTGTACAGTGGAAGTGTATATAGCATACCGACTAGGTGAAGGGCTCAACTACAACTTGAACTACACCCAGGAAATGCAATGTAACATAATCCTTTGTACCCTCATATCCATCTGAAATCTTAAAAAATCAGATATGTATTTCATGATAATTTTTAGCATCATAATATTATTATTTCATTTCCTCCCTCTTTCTTCAACTCACCAATGGAAATATCTGGGATTTTGCCGACTATCTCATGACACTTGCACATGCCTTACATTTATGTTGCCATAACAATGTTAAATATTGTTTACATTTTCCTAATGAGAAATAGAGACTGAATGGAGTCAAGTGACAGGCATAGGTCATAGAACGAGTAACAGGACAAACTTGGTATTTTTGATGTGCTTGGCTTTCCGTATTAATAATGACTCTCCACTTTCTAGCCTATATACTAAATATATCTAATGTTCATGAACACAGAAGAAAGTTTGTAGATCAAACGATCTCCTGTAAAACATTTCCTCAGCCCTGTCTTGTGTGCAGCTTAGATAGCGTCATGGTTGACTTTTCTAATTACTCTCCTGAGACCATAAAATCCAACTCTCTGACAGACTGCTCTTGAGTCTTTATTTTTATTGTGGATATGCTGCTTATGTTTTAAATTTTCATGGTATTATGCAGAAATCAGATTCCTCATCATGTTTCAAAAGAAAACCATATTTAAAATCCTGAAAGAGGTAGGGGGAACAGCAGTCCTGATTTTGTTTTTTAAGTTAAAGTACCCATGATTGAAGATTGAATTTCAGGACGCAAGGCCAAACAATTTTTCTTTGAAATTTAAGTTAAAGTCATCTTTATTTTTTTCCTATTTATTTGCAAGAAAAAAAAATACATGCCAGCAAACCATAATTCATTTTAGTGGAAGAAATTTCTTGGAAATTATATTCTAGAAATGGCTATAGTCCAGCAATTCTAGAATGTTGTAATAAAGAAGTTGTGTCAAAGGAATTTTCTAAATAAAACTTTTTTACTTTGAAGGATAGCTGTATGTTAGTCAAATTCACATAATGAAAGGGAAATAAATGCCTAAAATTAATTCTCTAACAGTACATAAATACATGCAAGCTTTGGAACAAATTAGTGACATCAAATCAAGTTACAAACTCAAGCAGTTTATTGGGCAGAATACTTGCAAAGTCAAAATATACACAGAGATAACAGTTAGGAATGTGAAGAAAAGCACCAAAACAAAGATCGCTGCAAGACAGATTTATAGTTCAGCTTTAAATGCCTACAAGGAAGTTTTTATTTGAATGCAGTTCATCCTGGAAGATTCCAAAATGGGAGTTCACTGAACCCTAACTTACAGGAAAATCTGACTGCCAGTCAGCTACATTTCACTCCCATTGGTTAGAGCTGATGTTGCCTTCATGGATTTATGGTACTACCAGGGATGTGTATATCTGTCTATCTGTACAGGCTCATCCCAACACTAAAGAAAAGAATACAAAGAACATAGACTTTGGAGCTACAGGTATAATGTATAAATTACTAACAACCTTAAACTCTAGATTTTATTTCTAATACATAGTACAAGCCTGGCTCCAGTTTAAATAACAAAACTATCCAACCTTTGCTGGATACATGCATGTCCGTAAAAATTCTCACAATGTGCCTCTTTATGTAATATTGTTGCTTTACGTTTTGCAAACAGAGTCTAGCTCAAACTGGCATCCTATTAAACTGTAACTCTAAAAGTACAATAGCAAAACTTAACTCACCACCATTTATAGCAATGATTACCATTTGTGTAGATAATGTTCGGTAAACCAAGTAAGATAGCTATTCAAACATATACCTCAAATTACTGGTATATTTTATGATCAGTTTAGGAGGGAATGGTAACACGATCACTTGTGAAACAGTGTCACTGAATCATTAAAGCCATTAAGTTCTAACATCCCTAGAAAAATTGCCCTATTAAAATAGATTGATGAGCTATATTATGTCATGAGCATAGGTAGCCCCATTCTACATTTAATTTAAGATATCCAAAAATATTATAGAGATGAAAAAAGACATTCAAATAAAATAAATATATAATTTCCATTTGATTATTATAGTAATTTATCATGTTGAAATCATAATGCAGTGTTTTATATCAAAGCATGGTTCTTGCTATAATTCAAAAACCATAGCTGAGACAATAAAATACCCTTAATTTTTCACATATATTTCCTGTAACCCACTAGAAACATCTTTTTTTTAGGTTTACCTATATATTTGGGTAGAAAAGAGCAAAGTGGTTTTATTAAAGTTTTAAAATCATAAGAAAAGGTTTGACAATTTTAACACAATACTGAGAACTATTTCTTGATTCTATTTAAAACTATATCTCTTCAACTGTTAATGATAATATTAAACTATGCAGATAAAATACGATATATCTGCTTTAAAATATTCCACCCCTCCAAAAAAAATGGGTGGGCCAGATGAATCAAGAAGGGAAAAGTGTTAATAGTTATACAAACTGGCTGATAGTTACATGGAGTTGATTATATTATTCTATTTGCTTTTGTGCATAGATAAAAATTTCTAGCCCTTACTCTGTTCCTGTTGCTATGTCAAAATACCAAAGATTGGTGGGCAGCACCTATGGCTGAATGGAGTAGTGTGCCATGCCCATATGCCAGAGAGGTGGCGGGTTCAAACCCAGCCCTAGCCAATAAAAAAAAACAAAGATTGGGTAATTTATAAAGAAAGGAATCTATTTCTTACACTTCTAGAGGCTGAGAAGTCTAAGAGAAGGTGTCAGCAGATTTAGTGTCTAGCAAAGGCTCACTCTCCACTTCCAACAGGGCACCTTATTCCTGTGTTCTTACATGGTAGAGGGCAGAAGGCCAAAAAAGATCAATTCTGTGGGAAGTCTCTTAAAAAGACATGCTTTAGGGGCTCTTAATCTCATGCTTTAGGGCAGAGCCCTCATGACCTAATTACCTCTTAAAGGTCTTACCTCTTAATACTATCACACTGGTAATTAAGTTTCAACATATGACCTTTGGAAGGATACATACATTTAAACCATGTCTTGGTCCATTTTCTGTTGCTACACATATAACGAATACCTAAGACCGGATAATTTATAAAGAAAAGAAATTTAAGACCAGGTGCAGTGGCTCATGCCTACTAAGGCCCAGGCAGGAAGATCCCTTGAGCTCAGGAGTTCAAGACCAGTCTGAGCAATAGCGAGACCATGTCTCTACTAAAAGTAGAAAAATTAGCTGGGCCTTGTGGTGGGTGCCTGTAGTCCCAGCTACTTGGGAGGCTGAAGTATGATGATCACTTGAATCCAGGAGTTTGAGGTTGCTGTGGGCTAGGCTGATGCTATGGCACTAGCCTGGGTGACAGAGCGAGACTCTGTCTCAAAACAAAACAAACTATTTCTTAATGTTCTGAAGACCGAAAAGTCCGACGGTGAAAGGGATCATGAGAAAGAGACAAATTGCTTTTTTTTTTTTTTTTTTTAGAAAGAGTCTCAGTATGTCACCCTAGGTAGAGTGCTGTGGTGTCACAGCTCACAGCAACCTCAAACTCTTGGGCTTTAAGCAATTCTCTTGCCTCAGCCTCCCAAGTAGCTGGGACTACAGGCATCTGCCACAATGCCTGGCTATTTTTTGGTTATAATTGTCATTGTTGTTTGGCCAGCCTGGGCCGAGTTGACCCGCCCAGCGTATGTGGCGGTATCATAACCACTGAGCTACAGGTGCCGAGCCCCTCAAATTGGCTTTTATAACAGTTCCACTCTTATGATAACTAACCCAGTCCCACAATAACCTATTAATTCATTAGCCTATTAATCCAGTAATCCATGAATGTATTAATCTATTCATAAGAGCAGAGCCTTCATGACCCAAGCACCACTAAAGGCCCCTCCTTTCAATACTGTTACATTGGAGATAATTTCAACTTCAGTTTCAGAGGGGACAAACATTCAAACAAAGAGGCGTGGTATTCTGTAATAAAACTTTAAAAATTGTTTTTAATCTCAATTCATCCTATCTTTATAGAATTAACCCTAGTAAATATGGTTCAGTGATGTATATGACCTTCATGGAAAAACACCATGTTTTATTTTTTTCTGAATCTGAACTTGAAAGAAAATTGACCTGTAAATGATAGTCTACTAAACACACATAGCTGCTCAAAAAATAGTGTAAAATCAGTAAGATGTTTGTAAGACCTAATTTTAAAGTGATATAACTAATTGTCTTATGTATCAAAAGTGGCAGAAGAATATATGGACCAAATTGAGTCATTTGTTCTCTCATATGAATTTATCAGGTACAGACTGAGCATCCCTAATCTGAAAATTCAAACTATATGACGCTCCAAAATTCGAAGTTTTTTCAGTGCTGATATTGATTCACAAGTGGAAAATTCCCCACCTGACCTCATGTGACAGGTCACTGTCAAAACACAGTTAAAACTTTCTTGTATAAAAAAAGAAAAAAAAAACTTTGTTGTATGCACAAAATTATTAAAAATACCTGTATTGAATTAGCTTCAAGCTATATCTAAAAATGTACATAGAACATAAATGAATTGTGCATTTAGACTTGAGTCCCATCCCCAAGATATCTCATTATGTTCATGCAAATATTCCAAAATCAAAAAAAATCCAAATCAGAAATACTTCTTTCTTTCTTTCTTTCTTTCTTTCTTTCTTTTTTTTTTTTTGAGACAAGTCTTAAGCTATTGCCCTGGGTAGAGTGCCATGGCATCACAGCTCACAGCAAACTCAAACTCTTGGGTTTAAGTGATTCTCTTGCCTCACCCTCCTAAGTAGCTGGGACTACAGGCACCCGCCACAATGCCCGGCAATTTTTTTTGTTGCAGTTGCCATTGTTGGGTTTTTTTTTTTTTTTTTTTGTAGAGACAGAGTCTCACTTTGTTACCCTCGGTAGAGTGCCGAGGTGTCACACAGCTCACAGCAACCTCCAACTCCTGGGCTTAGGCAATTCTTTTGCCTCAGCCTCCCAAGTAGCTGGGACTATAGGCGCCCACCACAATGCCCGGCTATTTTTCTGTTTTGCAATTCGGCTGAGGCTGGGTTTGAACCCGCTGCCTTCAGTATATGGGGCCGGCATCCTACTTGATGAGCCACAGGCGCCGCCCGCCATTGTTGTTTTTTTGTTTTAGCTGGCCCAGGCTGCGTTTGAACCCACAACCCTCGGTGTGGCTGGTGCCCTACCCACTGAGATACAGGTGCCACCCCTCTGATACCAAGCATTTTGGATAAGAGATACTCAATCTGTGTTTATTCAAGAAACATACTAGACAAGACATTGCCCAAACTGTCAAAAAGTTTTAGATCAACAGAGTAGATAACACAGCAAACAACTAAAAACTGAATTGCATGGTCCTGGAAGGAATTATACAATAATTTATCAAAGTGAGAGTTCTGTGAAGGTCTGTCACATAGGAGTTGGAATAGAAATTGTCTTCTAAAAATGGGTGAGGCTTGGGCAAGCAGGAGAAAAACATCATACTGCATGCAGACAGTTCAGCACAAGCAAAAACATAAAGGAATAATAATGACAGCAGTAATAATAATAGCAAACCTTTACTCTGCACCAGGCACTATTCTTAGTGTATATTTTTACCCTTATGAGTTATGCATATATTAGTAATAACCCAATTTTGCAAGTGAGGACACTGAGGTGCAGAGAGATTAAGTTCCTTGACCAAAATCATAGAATTAATAATGGTAGAGCAGCGCTTTGAACCCAGACAATCTGGATCCAAGACATATGTGCTGATGTCTATGCCATACTGAGCTATGGTAAATAAGACTTGATAGGTAATTTGGGCAGATAATGAAAGTCAGGTCAAGTCAGGACAAATCCGGAGGACTTACCACTTGATGCTGACCATATTGGTTCTTGACAGACAGATAACACAGGTGGGGTGGGGGAATGTGGCTAAACCATACGTTCATAGAATACATCTCTGATACTAAAGCTGACTTGTCTCCCATCTTTACTTCAAGTGACTACTGCTTTTATGAACTGTCCAAAATTATTCAGCCTAGAAGTGGAGAGCTAACTTTTGCTCTCTTAAGTCAAAGAATTAGAAAACTGTGGCACCAAGTTGAAGCAACTTGGCTGGAAGCACACAACTTTGTGTTGGATCAAAGAACTAAGCAGGGACTCTTGGTTTTAATCCTAGATTTCACACAGGAATGCACACTCCTCTCAAAACTATAATATAATTCTTTAGGCTGAAAATAATGCATTTAACTGGATCTCAGCCATCTGTCTCACATCTAATGACATAATGCAGCAACTATTACACAATAATTCACAGCCTGTTGCGTTTTATTGCACTTAAAGCAGATAAAAATAAACAGTGCAGATATTTTAATAATCCTTTCCATTATTTTTAGCTCAATATACAAACCTCACTGTTTACTCAGCAATGAAAGTAAATTCTGAGACCCAAAATAAAGTTCTAGGATATAAGATTATGATTGTTCAATGCCTTCTCTGATGCTTTTGGTTTTCCCTCTGACCTTGACACACTTGACTGGTTCTTAGGCCTGTTGTTGACTGAATTTGATGATGTTCATTCACTATTTTATCATTACTAGAAGTATTAAGTTATGTTCCTAAATCTCCACACCCACTTTAAGTCCATAATTAACTCTGGGAGAGAATAAAGCATTTGCATTGTCATATTAGAACTACTTTCCTGAATTCAGATGAGCAATCCTTTTGGTTTGCCCAAGATTTTTCCTAGTTTGGGCACTGAAAGTCCTGCATTCCAGGAAAAGCCCTCATTTCAGGGCAAATGAGGACAGGTTGTCACCCTTGTGTCTGGTACAGCTTCTAAAATGTTAAAGTAAAACATGTGTGCCTGTCTCTGTATAATTATTTGCATATCTACACAAAACAAAACTGAATATGAGCAAGTAAAAAAAAAAACAGAATATAAAGCAAAACTTTTGTCCAGCCTCCTGGAGAGACATTTAATCTTAGTATGAGATCTCTTTCCACTTAGAACAGAAGTGAGCCTTTGCCCTAAACCTTGTTAATCAGCAACGATGAAAGTAAAAACACTTCTTAGTAACTCTGCAAGTTGCAGTAATGCTGCTAACATGCTGTGTTGGGGAAGTAGGATACCAATTTACCTGAAAATCTAACTAGCTCTTAATTAAAATTAATTGCACACACAGAATTTCTATATTGTAGTGCACTGGCCTGTGACAGTTTTCAGGAACTACAACGGTTTAGAAATGTTTTCTTTTATCAAAGCAGAAGACCTAGTATTAGCATTAAAGCAAAATAACTCACATTTATTATTAAGATATTCTTTGCTAAAGCCATAATTTTACTTGAAAGCAAAGAAGGAAAAAATAAAAGGGAAACTGATACTTGAGTAAAATGCCTTCTCAGATCCTTACTAAGGGAGTGGGTGACATTTCTCAATACATTCTCTGTCTCAAAAATCCTCAAGGAAGGTTCTACAAGTAAGAGTTCTCCTTCTGAAAACCATAAAGGAGCATTTCCCCTTCTCATAGACCCTATGCTTTAGAGACAGCCAAGGATGAAATAAATTTTATGTTAAAAGCAATGGCCAAGCAAGGTAGCTCACTCCTGTAACCCTAGCACTCTGGGAGGCCGAGGCAGGTGGATTGCCTGAGCTCATGAGTTTGAGAGTTGGAAACCAGTACTAAGCCAGAGTGAGATTCCCTCTCTAAAAATAGCCAGGCATTGTGGCAGGCACCTGTACTCCCAGTTACTCGGGAGGCTGAGGCAAGAGAATCAATTGAGCCCAAGAGTTTGAGGTTGCTGTGAGCTATGATGCTAGGGCACTCTACAGAGGGTGAGAAAGTGAGATTCTGTCTCAAAAAACAAAACAACAACAACAAAAAACCCCACACACATTTACTTGGTAAGGTGGCTCCTGCCTGGCACTCTGGGAGGCTAAGGCAGGAGGATCGCTTGAGTCCAGGAGTTCAAGACCAGCCTGAACAAGAGTGAGACTTCATCTCTACCAAAAACAGAAAAAATTAGAGTGGCACACACTTGTAGTCCCAGCTACTGGCAGAGCAGTTAGGAGCAGGGAGGTGCCAATGAGACAGGGCTATTGCTTGAGCCTAGGAGTTTGAGACTGCAGTGAGCTATGATAACACCACTGCACCCTACCTGGGGTGACAGAAAAGACTCTGTCTCAAAATATATATATTTTTTGAAGAAACTTACTTTTGTCTCAGACATGAACACAACTCAACTAAGTTGAAGACACTTTTCTTTAAATAAAAGTTGTTTAGAGGATTAAAAATAGATGGAATATACATTTTAGGGTGGCGCCTGTGGCTCATTGGCCCCATATACCAAAGGTGGTGGGTTCAAACCCGGCCTCGGCCGAACTGCAAAACAGAAAAATAGCCGGGCGTTGTGGAGGGCGCCTGTAGTCCCAGCTACTCGGGAAGCTGAGGCAAGAGAATCGCCTAAGCCCAGGAGTTGGAGGTTGCTATGAGCTGTGTAATGCCATGGCATTCTACTGAGGGCGATAAAGTGATACAGTGTCTATAAAAAAAAAAAAAAAAAAAAAAAAAAAAGGAATATACATTTTACAATTACGTATAATCTACAAAATGTTACTTTTCATAAATCTCCTATAAATTCTCTAAGAAATCCCCAAAGGATCTTGAATGACTAATGAAAAAATAAATAATTCTAGTCAGAACAAGATTTTAAATCAGAATTAATAATTTATTTTATTTGCTGACTATATTAATTGAAAAATGACAAGAATAGTTAGCATATTTCTGAAGAAAATAAAGCTAAGGTAGTATATTTTATTATTACAGAATTTTGTTACAGAGAAAACACATTTGAGATTAAAAACTTAAATATACAACATACTTTTGTAAATGTAGAGCAGAAGATATAGACAGAAAAGCTGGTTACTTTCAAAGTTTTATGCCAAAATAGAGATTTTATGTTTAATATTGCCAAGGTTCTGTGATAAAGCCTTAAACTTAGAGGGACAGCTATTTTAATGCTTTATAGTACATCAACTTCTACACATTTCCTTGGCAAAATTTCACTAGAGATAAAATGAGAAGATCAATTAAAAATAAAAGCAAGCTAGGAAACATAGAAAAGAACTAGGTGAAAACATACTTCGTTTTTGATGTATTATTGATTTAGTATATTTGACAGTGAAAGATCTTGCTAAAAGAATCTAACATTCCATTCTTCCACCCTAGACTCACAACTTGTGTGTGCAAGGAGACTAGTGTTTGCTCTTACCGCTAGCTATAGCAATATTCTCCCTAGGAGACCCTGTCCCATAGCCCCTCATGGACACCAGAATCAGGAAAAGAACTCATTGTGCTGAAAAATAGCAAGATAAATCAAGACTGGTAAATACATGAACTGCTGGATATGTGGCCTGTCTTTGTTGTTTTCAGTATGTCACATTGAGTTTTGTTTTCAATGGAAATGTGTTAACATTGAGTTGAAAGTGAGGGACCTGGATTTTAAGTCCTGACTCCAACACTAACTGGCTATGTAATCTTTGTAAACTGTTTTACCTCTCAGCGCTTTGGCCTAGAATAGTCACTAGATGACCTCTATGAGCACCATTCAGAGACTTTAATTCAAAGTCAAAAGCAAAGGCAATTGTTTGAACAATGTTATCTTAGGTCAAATCGTCCCACTGTTCCCAGGTATGAGAGGCAGTGTAAAGAAGTATTTATTAATGTTGTTCCAGAACCAGACTTACTATCTTCTCATTACCTGTGTAATCAGGGAAAGTTTCTTTTCTGTGTCCCATTTCCTCATCTATAAAATGGGAGTGATAAGAGTACTTATCCCACAAGATTATTACGAGGATTAATGGAATAATTTGTGTACAACCTTAAGAGCACTGGCTCTGTATTCCTAATACAGGCAGGAAGAATTAATAAATTAAGATAGGTCCTTTTGCAAGGCCAGGTGTCTCACGCCTGTAATCCTAGCACTCTGGGAGGCCGAGGTGGGTGGATTGCACTGAGCTCACAGGTTGGAGACCAGTGTTGTGGCAGTGCCTGTAGACCCAGCTTCTCAGGAGGCTGAGGCAAGAGAATCACTTAAGCCCAAGAGTTTGAGGTTGCTGTGCGCTATAATGCCACGTCACTCTACCAAGGATGACAAAGTAAGACTCTGTCTCAAGAAACAAAAAAAAAGGGCGGTGCCTGTGGCTCAAGGAGTAGGGCACTGGCCCCATATACTGGGGGTGGCAGGGGCAAGACTGGCCCCGGCCAAAACTGCAAAAAAGAAGAAGAAGAAGAAGAAGATAAGTCCTTTCCAACAGAGAACAAATTCAAGAGCTCAAATGGAGGAGTGAGGCTCTTAAATGAAGACAACACTTCTTTCCAAAGTGATACTCTTTTACTCCATACCCCCAGTTATTTTCTAGCAAGGTTGATTCACTAACTCCATCTAGCACTAGAATTGCCTGAACAGCTTGTTACAGCACAGGTTGCTGGAGCCCAGTTCCAGAGATTCTGATTTAGTAGGTATAGGATGGGGATAAGAATTTGTATTTCCAGCAAGTTTCCAGATGATGTTGATATTGATGGTCCAGTATCATACTTTGAAGTTGACTTTGATGGTCCAGGATCATACTTTGATGTTGACTTTGATGGTCCAGCACTAAATAATTTCTTCTTGATATTTTATAATCAGGGAACTATCCAGAGCTGCATAAATGGAGTGGCTGAGGACACTGTATTTTATCTCTCGACTTAACAGTTCAGCTTGCTAGCCTGAACTGTTAGTTTCACTGTTCCTAGTTTCACTGTTAATCCGATGTACCTGACCACACTTTGAGAACCACTGATCTAGTAAATTATGCTATTTCTTTCTTCGTGCACTATGTTTCAGCCTCGATGGCTTTTATGCTATTCTTATAATCAGCTAAAGACTCTACCTCAGGATCCATGCAATTCCTATGATTTATAGTTGGAAATCTGCTCTCCTAGATCTTCACATGGCTGGCTCACCTTCTATTTCAATTATAATCTCTTCTTTATAAGTATATATGTTTATGAAGAAAATCAAGAAGAGGCATTACATTTTATTACTACAGAATTTCATTACAGAAAAAAAATATTTGAGATTAGGAACAAATTATAAATCACAAGTTTTATATAAAGAACCCCCACATTCCCCTACGTCATTTTCCAGATTATCACCTGAAGTTCCTTTATATCAATTATTCAATCTGTAAATATATTTGCTTGCTTATATTTTTCTCTCCTAAAATGTAAGCTCCATGAATTTGGAGATATTTTTTTTTTAAGCGATTGAAGAGATGCAGAAGATTTCACACCAAGATGTGAGCCCTTGGTCTAAAGAGTATTTTGAGTCAAAGGCCCATAGGGATCAATAGGCCTCAGAAGAGGATTTCTCTCTATCTCCATAAAGACTAAAGGGACCCATCAAGAAAAAGAGTGTCTTTCCTTCCCTTTCCTGTTATCTCATTACCTACTGCAGAAGGAAGATCCAGAATGCAACCAGACATGTCCCTGCCCTTTTTAAAAATAATGCCTGTGTCTGATTAATATAATTTCAGAACAGAATTGTTTATGAGTTAGTCTATTTCCCCCCATCCATTCATTCTCCCAAGTACCTATTCATCCTCCCTAGTAACCATGTATTGCTTCTCAACAGAATTACCTATATTCTCCATCTCACCCCTCCTCTCTGAAATGGGTATATACCTATAAATACTGGGGTCTCTTTGGGATATGGAGCAATCTCTCTGAGATTCCTGCCTACTGTAACAATCAATTTGTATAGCTTTTCTCTTATTAATCTCCTTTATTGTGAGTGACCTTCCAAGGGCTAAGAAGAAGTTTTCCATTTGCCCAGCACAACTCTATCCCAAACACTTAAAAGGACACCAGAAATATAGTGAGCACTCAATAAATAGTTATCAAATGAATAAAACAACCAGAAAGAAGGAACCATTTACATGAGATTCAATGTTATTAATCCATCCAGAGTGAAAGTCTCTCTGTCATGCTTACCAAACTAGTAGAGATGCAGCTTTTCCTTCCAGAAATAATATAATTTTAGTACTCTTTAATCCTAGTTGTGTGAAGACTCTAAAAGGACATTCAAGAAAAGGATGTTCAATAACTAAGAAAATATCATGAAGGCTATGTTAACCAATTTGATGAAAATATTTCAGATTGTATGACACCAGCACACTGTACCCCATGATTGCATTAATGTACACGGCTATGATTTATTTATTTTTTTTATAGCATGGCAGTATTCAAAAGATTTTTTTTTTTTTTTATTGAATCATAGCTGTGTACAATAATTCAATCATGGGGTACAGTGTGCAGGCTTCAGATACAATCGGAGATATTTTCATCAACCTGATTGCGGTAACATTCAAGAGACTTTCTCATTACTATGTGAGAACATTTTTGATCTGTATTTAGAAGTTTTCTCCTGACCATTCAAATATGATTTAATAATAATAAAAAAGGATCAATTATATTAAAAGAATAAAGAAAAGAATGTTCCATTAAGTGGCGGCGCCTGTGACTTAAAGGAGTAAGGCGCCAGCCCCATATGCTGGAGGTGGCAGGTTCAAACCCAGCCCTGGACAAAAACTGCAAAAAAAAGAAAAAAAAAGAAAAAAAAAAAAGAATGTTCCATTAGGACAGTGTTATTTTGTGCTATTTATCTAAACGTAAGTAAACTAACTTCTCAGAATGACCTAAAACAAAAAATATCCAGTATTATGCTAGTTTCACTGTTGCTTGTTAAACCAAGATCAGAATGTTACCAAGAGTAAAGCAACTTCTATCCACTAAAGAAAACAAAACTAGTTCACTATATGAACTGTTGTTCAATAGCAGTGCTGCTGACAGATTTTGGATTCAGTGTACACCCACATTCATGGAAAGGAAGAGCTAGTCCCACTGGGTGAGCCTGACAAACAGTTGTCATTGCCAAACATTGCACACTGTATCTTCCTCTTAAATATGCACAAAGCACATGGGAACAGAATAAAGGTTTTTAGAAGTCCTACATCAAAAAGTCTTTGAATTTATTCAACTCATGTTTTCCAAATTTTGACCTATCCAATGTGAGCAAAATACACTGTGGGTAAAGCAAGTTGGTGGTCCACACCATTGATTTGTTTGCTTGTTTTGTTTATGGAGTGACAAACTCCTATTGAGATAGCTAAATAGCACACAAGTTCATTAAGACTATAAAAGGAGGATGGTGCCTGTGGTTCAAGGAGTAGGGCGCCGGCCCCATATACCACAAGTCGTGGGTTCAAACCCAGCCCGGGCCAAAAACTGCCAAAAAAAAAAAAGACTGTAAAAGGATATAGACCTTCAGTGAATAAACAATAAGTGGGGCTCGGCGCCTGGGCTCGACAGGCTAAGGCGCCAACCACGTACACCTGAGCTGGCGGGTTCGAATCCAGCCCAGGGCCTCCAAACAACAATGACGGCTGCAACCAAAAAATGGCTGGGCGTTGTGATGGGTGCCTGTAGTCCCAGCTACTTGGGAGGCAGAGACAGGAGACTCACTTGAACCCAGGAATTGGAGGTTGCTGTGAGCTGTGATGCCACAGCACTCTATCCACGGTGACAGCTTGAGGCTCTGTCTCAAAAAGAAAAAAACAACAACAACAACAACAGTAAGTGGTTTCTTGTTCAAGGTACTTATCATTATCCAGGTTTCTAGAATAATCTTCTATCTCTTTAGTCCCCCAAATTGCCTAGGGACCTACTGTGGCTAAATTTCTTCATGCCTAGTTTGCAGCTCTCAATCAAAGCCATTGGAGTTGTTTTTAAAATCTCCAATAATTTAGTATGCTTTAGGAGGGCCATGCGCAGAACAGTGAAGAAGGAAGGCAACACTACACTAGGCAGCCAAATGAGCTGTGTTATATCTGGGTCCAGTGGGTGACAGATGTTGCTGTCAGATCACCCACACAATCAGATTATTTGGCTGCTCTTTTTTTTTTCCCCAGAGAGGGGCTTCTAACGAACCCACAAATGAGGAACTTCAAGGATTTTTCTCTCTAGAGAGGAACATGGTTTTTCTATAAGAAATGCCAAAAGAATTAATCTTTTGTCACTTGTATTTATTTCTTAAGAGGCTTTTAGCCCTGCTGGTCTACAGCTCTGTATGACAATAATGCAGGATTTACTTTTTTTTTTTTTTTCCAGGAGGAAGCCAGCCTTCAAAACAGTGACATCCTGGACATTTTCCAGAGGGATTGCAAAACTTACACCTGTGGCACTAGCAGACGTCAATTTCTCCCGGGTGTTTGCCTGCCAACTTAACTCACCAAATAAATAGGGAGGGAAGCCCTAGATGAGAGCCTTCATGCATGTAGCCAGGACCTTTGCTTTTAAATGATGAGTCAATAACTGCTAAATAATACCTTTTATCAGTGAGAGAAAGTTAAACCTGCAGACAATAGTAAAGATTATTTGAGTATTTTTGAGACCTATGGCTTGAGTTCTGGGAGTTATGCAAATCTGCCCTAAGCTAAAGAGTCTCTAACTGTCAGCCAATGTGGTTATATTGATGTCTCTGGCAGTCACACATTCAACAGACTGAATTGATATCTTGCTCATTCCTTCATTTGTTTGAGGGGATTATGTCCTGCTGTGCTCTGCCTACTTTACATATTGATTCAGAGACTTATCTACTCTGTTCCAAACTATTGTTTTCCATTCGTACACCTAATGTTATTTCAATACATCATAAACAATACATCTCTGACGATGAACAGTGGGCAGGGGTGAGGAAACTGCGGCCTTGGGGCCACATGTGGACTTCTGGATCCTTGAGTGTGGCCTTTTGACTGAATCCAAATTTTATAGAACAAATCCCTTTACTAAAAGGAGTATAGAGTTGCCCTCTAAGAGCAGCCGGCAGCGCCTCAGTCTCATAAAAGGAGTATAGAAGAGAAGCTTTTTTTGCCTCCTTTGGTGCTTAAAAAAGAATAATCTTGAAATCAGAAGGCTGCAGGTTCATCATCTATAAATCATCAGGTTCCCCTAGTTTATGGAAAGAAAGGTTTCTATGATGCCAGTTTCCTTAACCATATATTGTGGATATTTATTTATTTATTTATTTTGGAGACACAGTTTCACTTTGTCACCCTTGGTAGAGTGTTGTGGCATCATAGCTCACAGCAACCTCAAACTCTTGGGCTCAAGCGATTCTCTTGCCTCAGCCTTCCGAGTAGCTGGGAATACAAGCGCACTCCACAATGCCCGGCTATTTTTAGAGACAGGGTCTCACGCTTGCTCAGGCTGGTCTTGAACTCCTGAGCCCAAGCAATCCACCTGCCTCAGCTTCCCAGAATGTTGGATTACAGGAGTGAGCCACTGCACCCAGCTGGGTATTTAAATATAATTCAGATTTAAAAGGCTCAGAGTTCCAGTGGTGGACGTTAGGGCTCATTCTCATCATTCAACAAAGGATTATTTGCCATTGGCATCTCCAAGGATGGTTGCTGCAGTGCTGTGGGATTATAAGGTAGATTCCTGCAATTAAGGAGTTATTGTGAGGGAAAATAATAGTGAGGGGGAAATAAAGCCTAAAAACTATAATAAATGGGACAAGGGAGACTAAAACATTGGAGCATTTAAACTGGTTCTCGAAAAATCAGTAGGAGTTCTGCTTCAAAATATAAGTAGGAATGAAAGTTTGGAGATAATTCTTGTAAGTGAATTATTGCAAGAATGGAAAAATAAACAGTATGTGTACTCAATGCTAAATTGGAACTAGTCGATCAACACTTACATACACATATGAAAGTAAAACACAATGGGAATCCAGTAGGCGAGAGGGGGTAAGAGGGGTTGGGTTAATTCACAGCTGACAGGTACAGTACACACATTCTGAGCTAAGGGTACACTTACAAGTTTTGACCCGAAATGCACAAAATCAAATTATGTAACCAAAATTGGTGTGCTCCTGTAATATTCTGAAATTAAAAAAAAAAAAAAAGAAATGAGAGGTTGGATGGTCCAGGTAGGGAGTAATATAAGAGTAAAAGAAATAGAAATGGGAAAGGACAGATGGGAGCCTCTGTGTGTGTATGTGTGTGTAGTGTACAAAATGTATGTGTGTTTGGCTGAAACATAAATATAAGCAAGGGCGTCATTAGTGACAGGTGAAGCTAGAATGATAAACTGGAGCCAAATCAGGAAGAGCCTTGACTGTCAGACTAAAAAGAGTGAGCAGACAAGGGAGAGACACCAAAGGTTTTTGAGGAGGAGAGTGATATTAGCCATTGAAATGAATTAGAATATCTGGTAGTGATGTGGAGGGTGACCAGAGAGGGTGACCAGAGTTTAATGAAGAACTAAGGCAATTGGCCGGCATGGTGGCTCTGGAGTTCGAGACCAGCCTGAGCAAGTGTGAGACCCCAACTCTAAAGAAAGCTGGGCACTGTGGTGTGTGCCTGTAGTCCCAGCTACTTGGGAGGCTGAGGCAAGAGGATCGCTTGAGCCCAAGAGTTTGAGGTTGCTTGAGCTCGGGAGTTCAGAGACTTGTCTGAGTGAGAGTGAGACCTCCACTCATTAAAAAAAATGAAAAAACCAGAGGGGCGCCTGTGGCTCAAAGGAGTAGGGCACCGGCCCCGTATGCCAGAGGTGGCTGGTTCAAACCTGGCCCTGGCCAAAAACTGCAAAAAAAGAAAAAGAAAAACCCAGAGGGGCGCTGTAGCGAGCCCGTGTAAGTAATCCCAGAGCTTCGGGAGGCTGAGATAGCAGGATGCCCACAGCCTGGGTCTGAGGTTGCTGCGAGCTATGATGCATGCACTCTGCCCAGGGCATAGGCTGGGACTCTGTCTCAACAACAACAAATTATGGGAAAAAGTTGAAATGTAATCCCACAGCAATTAAAATAGAACCCTAATATTTACATGCAACATGTGACTATCATCTCATCCTATTTAGGCACCCTCTACTTATGAAGACCTAAAAAAAACATAATGCTTTGCTATGTTATTCTTTGAATACGAAAGAGACCAATCACTTGTACAAAAAGCACAATTTTATTTCATACACTTTACTTCTTGGATCATTAATAATAGAGGGCACATAAAAAACTAAAATCAAGTACCTTTACCAGACTATGTTAAAGACATATGCGGTAGCTTCCAAGCATAAAATGAAAAAATATTTTTTCAGACTTCAAAGCAAGCATGCTTCTGTGACCCAGGTCATGAATGAAAACAGAAAAATAGTCCTAACTACTGCTGTCCCACTTTATTTGATGGAGAAATTTTAGTTAAACTCCATCTAAAGCTTTCTCTGGACAAAAAAAAAAAAAGAAACGAAAAAGAAAAAAGGCAGGAAATGCATTTCCATTGTTGTACAGCAAAGCAGCCACACAATGCTGAAGAAAAAAAAGAATGACTTTAATATAAAAGTGTTGGATTCTGGCAAGCTTTGGATTATTCATATTGTTTGGTTCTGAGGGTCATAGAGTGACCCATATGTCAGTGGCAGCATGCTGAATGCCATTTTTTCAAGCCCAAACGAAATCTTCAAAATAATTACTTTGAAGGATTCTTTATCCTTTGTCCCTTTTGCTCCCCTCGGCTGTCTTTTTTAAATTTTAATTTTCTTTACTAATTAGGTAAATAGAAAGTATATGATGAATTTAGTCAACAGAATGTATTTTCAGAATGTAGTTCTTAGAAGTGATCATTTAAAAGGCAGCATGATGCATTTAAAAAGAGTAAGGAGAGGAAAATAAGCAACGTTTTAAACGTTTGGCGCCTTAGTATGTTTATTTAACAGCATCCACTTTAAGAATCAAGCATTATCATTGTCTTTTGCTTTCCTGTTATGGTTTTCAGCTCAATAAATTCCGGTTTCCTGATTTTGTCATACTAGGAATTCTGCTGCACTCACTCATCAGATCTATTTTTGGCATCTGTATCCTGGTCTGCATCTCTAAGGGCATATTATGAAATTCTTCAAACTGATTCAGGGTGTCTGGTGACTTCTTAGATTGTTTGGGCAACTCAATATGACAGTTAACCATTCCAATAATTATACCATAAGAGAACAAACAAGTCATAGCCTTGTTAGTTGTCTAGAGGTTAGTGCTACCATATTACCACATCCGTATTTTCTTTTGTAGGTATTCAACTATATTTTCAATGTTCATTAGAGACTTTCCCCCAAATTATTTAATTCCTAGGGGCTAATGTTCTGTTTATTTTTTTATTTTATTTTATTTTTTGAGACAGAGTCTCAAGCTATCGCCCTGGGTGGAGTGCTGTGGCGTCACAGCTCACAGCAACCTCCAACTCTTGGGCTTAAGCAATTCCTTTGCCTCAGCCTCCCGAGGAGCCGGGACTACAGGCGCCTGCTAGTGTTTGGTTGTAGTTGTCATTGTTTGGCAGGCCTGGGCCGGATTCAACCTCACCAGCTCTGTATGTGGCTGGCGCATTAGCCCCTTGAGCTATGAGCTACAGGCGCCACCCATGTTCTGTTTATTTTTGTTTATCTATTTTATTTTATTTTATTTTATTTCATTTCATTTCATTTCATTTCATTTCATTTCATTTCATTTCATTTCATTTCATTTTATTTTATTTTATTTTATTTTGAGACTGAGTCTCACTTCATGCCCTGGATAGAGTGCTGTGGCGTCATAGCTCACGGCAACTTCAACCTCTGGGGTTCAAGTGATCCTCTTGCCTCAGCCTCCCAAGTAGTAATGTTATTTTTAAATGAAAAGAAGCCAGATATCTTTCACAAAGGAGCAGAATATACCCTTTTTGATGGTGTTTCCAGTAGTGGGAATGGGGTTGTGCTGAGTGGCCCCATACACCTCTGCACATACATCCAAATGCTAAAACATGCGATCTCTTATCCAAACAGAAACACAGTTGCATTTAGTATTTTTATTCATATACATTTATTTGACAAGTATTTGTTGAGCACTTACTACATGCAACAGACTGCAGAAAGGATATAATGGTGAATGGGTCATAGTCCCTTGCCCTCAAGAAGCATGTCATTTTTCAGGGCATGGAGAGGGTGGTGGTATAAGCTAGGTGTACAAATAACTGAAATACAAGGCAGAATATAATAAGGGCAATAAAAGCAAATGTTTTAGAGGAGGGAAGATCATAAATGGTGGCTAGCTCAGGAAGGGATTCCAGAAGTAGTAGTAGCGGAGCTATGGAATGAATTTAATAGCTCAACAAGGCAGAGATAAGAGAAGAAATGATCTAGGTAAAGATAATGGTATGCACAAAGGCATGGAGGCAAGAAAACACACGATAAGATTGGAAAAAGACAAGTGATCCAATCTGATAGACCACAGGGTGTATATCCTTTGGTAGTGGACAATAAAATATAAAAGTGGGTTGAGGACCCATCATAAAGGACCTCATCTAGACTGAGTTCAGAGTTTTTGTGGTGTACAATAGAAAGGCAATGGAAGACTCCAAGAAGGAAAGTTACTTACTGTATTTATTTATGTATGTATTTCACCTTTCTGCATTTCAAATGGAATTTGAGGTAACCAACAAAAAAATGCAATGTAACAAGATAAAAGTAAGTAAAGAGATAAAAATGAAGGGGCAGAATAATAATAATTAATAGTCAGATGAAACCAGGAGTAAGTAGTGCACAGAAGTGTGTAAAGAAGATCCTTCACAATTATTAACAGGGGGACACACAGTCAGCTCTGGGTTTCTAATTTGCCAAAGACTGAGATATAATATGTGGACTAATGACACACTTGAAACTGTACATTAGAAAGGTGAGTCTGGCAGTGGCAGAAGAAGTATGGACAATACAGGAGGAGGGTAGACTGTAGAGCATCATCACAATAGCAAAGACCTCGGCAAAGCTGATGACAAGAGACTTTCTTATGGCATTTAGTTTCCCTTAATATAAGTCTGGCAAAGAGGATAAACTGTTGCTCTGGTGTCTCTATGGTCCAAACCATGTTACAAATGACAAACCCCAAAGATGTATAAAACTCATTTGGTGCTATTTTCTGTTTGCTCAGGATGTTTTCCCTAGAGTGTGTATATTGCGCAATTAATTTATTTCAAAAGATTCTTCCCTGAGTGCCCCCAGGCAGTTGGCAGGTTAAAGTCCTCCGTGTCCTCTGTGTGCAACAATGACATCTTTAACAGTTAGACTGTGTCCTACCTTTCAGAGTGGACTACCCTTTTGCAGTCTGAACACTAGTAAGCCATTTAAGAATAAATGTTCAGTTAATAACTGGTTTCTTTCAAAATAAATAAAGACTATGCTATTTTTTTCCTTTTTGTAGTGTTCACCTTCAATACGATGATATGTGATGCTAGCAGCAGGGAAAGGAGATAGCTTGCAAAGGCAACTGCAGCTCCAAAATCACAAAAAGGGAGTCAAAGCAGTAATGATACAGATTCATTTTATTTTAGAATGCCTGGCCCAGGCAGCAATATCTACTTGAATAACAGCAGTTGTATCCTGTGGTGAAAGTAAGTTACTCCCTGCTGAGTCTAAATTATTCAAAAGCACGGGTAAGTAGAGTGGGGGAGTAATTATATCTACCAATGGGGCATGGTAACCTTTTCAAACAAGGTATCATTCTAAGCACACACACACACCCACACACACACACACACACACACACACACAAAAAGAAGCACATGCACACATACACAGATACAAACATACATGTGCTTCAATGTGTACTCTATATTTTCAACTATACTTTATTTTTTAATTGTTTTTTATTAAATCATAACTTTGTACATTGGTGCATTTATGGGATTTAGGGTACTGCTTCAATATACAATGTGAAATGCTTACATTGAACTAAGTAACACATCCATCACAATTATATTCATTTCTTAATAGTTTTGAAATGTACCATTGCATCATGCACATTAGGTGAGGTCCCCCCAAATACTCTCCCTCCTCCCATAGTCCCCCTTCCTTCCATGCCCCCTCCCTTCCCCTCTCTCTCTCTTCCCTTCTACTTTATGGACTATAGTTATGTTTTGCCATTCATATGAGTGTGTAGGTGATTATATATTGATTTCATAGCAGTATTGAGTACATTGGATACTTTTTTTCCCATTCTTGAGATACTTTACTAAGAAGAATATGTTCCAGCTTC
>CAUYRH010178789.1:0-22293 GCA_963574655.1 Perodicticus potto
CCAAACTTCTTTCCAAAATGGTTGTATTAGCTTGCATTCCCACCAGCAGTGTAGAAGAGTTCCCTTCTCTCCGCATCCTCGCCAACATCTCTGGTTTTGGGATTTTGTGATGTGGGCTAATCTTACTGGAGTTAGATGATATCTCAAAGTAGTTTTGATATGAATTTCTCTGATGATTAAGAATGATGAGCATTTTTTCATGTGTTTGTAGACCAAGCACCTGTCTTCATCAGAGAAGTTTCTCTTCAAGTCTCTTGCCTGCATAGAAATAGGGTTATTTATTCTTTTCTTATTGATTAGTTTGAATTCTCTGTAGATTCTAGTTATCAGACCTTTGTCAGAAGTATAACCTGCAAAAATCTTCTCCCATTCTGAAGGTTGTCTGTTTGCTTTACTTACTGTGGTCTTGGCTGTGCAAAAGCTTTTTAGTTTGATAAGATCCCAGTAATGTATTTTTGGTGTTGCTTCAATTGCCTAGGGGGGGTCCTCCTCATAAAATATTCTCCAGGGCCTATTTCTTCAAGTGTTTTCCCTGCATTCTCTTCTAGTATTTTTATAGTCTCATGTCTTAAGTTTAAATCTTTTATCCAGTGAGAATGAATCTTTGTTAATGGTGAAAGGTGCGGGCCCAGTTTCAGTCTTCTACAGGTTGCCATCCAGTTCACCCAGCACCATTTGCTAGAGTCTCAGTCTTTCCCTCACTGAATATTTTTGATAGGCTTGTTGAAGATCAAATGGTGAGAAGAAGTGGAGTTCATCTCTTGGTTCTATTCTGTTTCATAAATCTACCTCTCTGTTTTTGTGACAGTACCATGATGTTTTGATCACTATAGATTTAGAGTATAGCCTGAAGTCTGGTAATGGGATATCTCCTGATTTGTTCTTATTTCTGAGCAATGTATTTGCTATTCAAGGTTTTTTATGATACCATACAAAATGTACTATTATTTCAAGTTCTTTAAAGTATGACAATTGTGCTTTAATAGGGATTGCATTAAATCTGTAAATTGCTTTGGGTAGTATGGACATTTTAACAATGTTGATTTTTCCCAGCCATGAGCATAGTATATTTTTCCATTTGTTAACATCTTCAGCTATTTCTTTTCTCAGAATTTCATAGTTCTCCTTAGAGAGGTCTTTCACGTCCTTTGTTAGGTAAATTCCCAAATATTTCATCTTCTTTGGCACTATTGTGAAAGGAATAGAGTCCTTGATTGCTTTTTCACCTTGACTATTGTTGGTGTATATAAAAGCAACTGACTTATAAGTATTGATTTTGTATCCTGAGACGCTGCTATATTCCTTGATCACTTCTAAGAGTTTTAAAGTTGAGTCCCTGGGATTTTCCAGGTATAGGATCATATCATCAGTGAAGAGTGAGAGTTTTATCTCCTCTGACGCTATTTGGATACCCTTGATCACCTTCTCTTGCCTGATTGAGATGGCTAAGACTTCCATTACTATGTTGAATAGCAGTGGAGCTGGTGGGTATCCTTCCCTCATTACTGATCTGAGTGGAAGTGTTTTCACTTTTATAACATTCAATATGATATTGACTGTAGGTTTGCTGTAGATGGCCTCTATTAGTTTAAGAAATATCCCTTCTATGCCCATTTTCTTAAGAATTCTGCTCATGGGAAGGAGGCGCTGAGCAAGATGGCCAACTGGAAGCAGCTTCTGAAAGAGGCTCCTGTCTAAAAGGAAAGATAACCTCCAGAAACTGCCCAATTAACCTGAAGACTGGGAGCCTAGCTGAGAGAGAGAAGTGATAACTGCAGGCCACTTCTGCTGAGGCAAGCTGTGACTCCAAGAAAGCAAGCCTCAGGTAAAAAAATTCATCTGAAAGGAAAAGTGTCCTTCCCCTCCCCAAAGAAAGCTGTGTTTTTTTTGTTTATCTGTTTCCTTTCTTTTTCTCTTCATTTGTTCCTGTGGGTTTTCTATAGACAAGTGGTGAAGTGTTGACCTCTTGTCTCACCCCTCGGAAGAGTGCTGTGGGAAGTGGGGACTGCTTCCTCAGAGTGACCCTGCTGTGACTCTGAACACTCTCTTGCTAGGCAGAAAAACTGAACTAAAGTTTTCCCTGCCATTCTGAACTTGCAGTCACCCTTCCTCCCTTACCTGACAAACCAGAAGCCTAACCCCTGCTGAGACAGAGGGAGGAGGTTCTTGAGCAGCGCCCCCCCCCCACTGCCAGACCAAGTGCCCCACCAGCAAGAGACTCCCGGGGGCTGCAGCGAGCTTCCCAACCCCCGGCCAGGGACTCCACTGGCAACCACGTGGCCCCGTCCCACGTGCGCAAAACCCGCAAGGCTTCCGCAGGCCTTCCCCCGGCCAGGGACTGTGCCGGAGACTGCATGGCCCTGTGCCCTGTGCCCACTGGGCCTCCACAGGCTCGACCCCAGCCAGGGACTCCACTGGCAACCGCGTAGCCCTGTGCCCCACATCTTCCAGGACTCTGCAGGCCTGACTCCAGGCAGTTAGAGATTTTACTCTTTTTTTCCTGGTTAGGTTAGCCAAAGGTTTATCTATTTTATTGACCTTTTCAAAAACCCAACTTTTTGATTTATTGATCTGTTGTTTTTTATCCTTTAAGATAAGGTGAGATTCTTGTATACAGCAGATATCTGGTCTGAGTTTATGTATCCAGTCAGCTAGCCTGTGCCTCTTTAGAGGACAATTTAAGCCATTCACATTAATTGAGAGAATTGATAAGCCTCGTTGTTTTTTGGGTGTCATAATTTTTTGATGTCCAGTGGACATTTTTAATCCTTTCACCACTGTGGAAGTTGGATTTTGTTCAAAAATTTCTGGGCAAGTTTACTTTGGAGGTAGAGCATTGCACTGGTCATTGTGGAGGATGGGTCTGAGAATATCCTGGGGAGCTGGTTTAGTTATGGCAAATTTCTTCAACATGTCTATGTCATTAAAGTATTTGATTTCTCCATCACAAATGAAACTCAGTTTAGCTAGATATAGGATCCTGGGCTGCAAGTTGCAATGTTTTAGGAGACTGAAGGTCGATGACCATCTTCTTCTGGCTTGAAACATTTTGGCTGAGAGATCTGCAGTCATTCTGCTATTTCTCCCTTTGTAGGTGATGTTTTTCTTACGTCTGGCTGCTTGCAGAATTTTCTCCTTCATCTTAACTTTGGCAAAGTTAATCACAATGTGTCTAGGAGATGCGTTATTTGGATTGAGTCTTCCTGGGGTTCTGAAACTGTCTGCTATCTGAAGATCTGTATCTCATGCAATGCTTGGGAAATTCTTCTCCAAAATCTCTTGAAGTAGAGCATCTGTACCTTTAGGACCATCCTCTCTTCTTTGGGAATTCCTGTAAGATGAATGATCTTTTGGAGTGATCCCACAACTCTCTCAGGGAATGATCAGTTTTTACTCTCCATTTTTCTGCCTCTTTGAGTGTTTGAGAAGGTTCAAAAGCTTTGTCTTCAGTTTCAGAGTTCCTTTCTTCTGCCTGGTCAACTCTATTACTAAGGGATTCTACTGTGTTCTGGAGCTCCTCAACTAACTTTTTCATTTCCTTGAGCTCTGCTATCTCTTTTCTCATTATGTCCATATCTTTGGTGCCTTGGGCTTTGAATTCATTAAGTTCTTGAGACAACTTTAGAACTACTCTTTAGAATTCAATTTCTATCTTTTCTTCCATTCTATTTATCTTGTGGCAGGCGCCTGTAGTCCCAGTTACTCAGGAGGCTGAGACATGAGAATCGCCTAAGCCCAGGAGCTGGAGGTTGCTGTGAGCCATGAAGCCATGGCATTCGACCAAGGGCGACAAAGTGAGACTCTGTCTCTAAAAAAAAAAAAAAAAAAAATCAAAACAAACAAAACAACAACAACAAAAAATAATTATGTTTTTAGAAGAGCATATGAAATATTATGCTTTTAGAAAATAAGAAGTTGACAACGTCATACTGAGCCTCAGAGTCAAAGCATTCTATAATAGACATACTCTTATCTGACAATGTGAATGTTACTTTCTTTGCATTATTATTATTGCTTAATATTTCGATGCAGCAATCGTCTGATTTCTTTTCTGAGTGTATTTATCCTTGTTCATTCTTTATGAGGTTTTTGTTCCTAGTCCTTGTCTTAAACATTGTTGTTATTAAATTTTAAGCATTTTTAATTCTGTGAAGGCAAAAAGTGGAAACCTAATAAACACATGTATATGTAAAAAATTTTAAAAAAATTATGTTTTGATTTCTAAAAATATGAGATAATCTTGAAGTAACATTGATGGTGTCATTTATTTGATTTATTATCTAAACAACAATTATTAAGAAATAGATCAATAGATCAATGATATTTAATATTCTAAGGAAATTAATAAAAGATATTTACTATATTATTATTTCTCCTGAAGAACTAGAAATAAGATGATATTTTTAAAGGCAATTTTCAAAAATATCACTAAAAACATCAATTTTAAACTTGATTTTTACTTTATGTCACATTTATTTCAGTTTTTCACCATTTATTTCATGGTTTGTAGTTATTTACTGCTGCTTCTGATGAATGTAGTTACTATAAGGGATCTTATCTTAACCAAACATAGAACCGATTGTTGAAAAAGATAGTAAAACATAACGCCTTTCTCCCATAGACATAAGATCCCTTATCAGTTGTAACAAATATATCTTCTGTCCATTGATATCCAGTTAATAAGTAAATGTTTCTGTTCCACGATTTACATAAAAAGATTTCAGACTCTGCCAAATGACACCCTGTGCTGACCTAGATAAAAGCCTTGTTGCGATTTCTGCTTGGAGCATATGAAAAATTATTTCCACTTCATTTTCAATAAGACATCTAAAATATTGCCAGCAATTTAGTTTTAAAAATATATAGCAACAGTGGGTAAACCCTTTAAATTCTTAGTTATCCCACATCCCACAACATTAATATTTTAAGAGGTGGCCATCTGACAACACAATTTGTAGGCAAAAGAACAGATTCATAATGTTGTATTATTTATGTACAGTTGTCATCACTCTAAAGTCTGTTAATAAAAGCAAATTGCATGCATTTGTAATAACTAAAATATATTTTATTTATGAAATTATATTATGAAGTGACTATACATATGCACAGTGGACTTAGTACAAAATGTTAGCTCTAATAATTGAATTTAATTAGCTTGTCATACAGAAATTAGTAATGGTTGAAGTTATTTAGTAATAATTCCTTGAAAAATACTTCGGAATCAAATTTGCCTTATATAGTTAAAATCTGAAGCTATTGCTATGTAATCCAAATAGTCAGATAATTTAATAAATAACTCAAATAAATAAATTAATATCCACTTGATTCTAAGCAACTAGATCCAGTATTTATAAATATTCAGATATTCTCACTTTCATTCTGCACTTTAACTCTTACATGGGCACATTGTTCATAGTGTAAGTTAAAGGAGAGGATGATAAACATTATGTGCTGATATTAAGAAAACCTAACTAATTATATCTGTTCTTGCTGGGCATTTATAACATGTTGTCAGTATTACACATGTGTATTTATTCATATTAACTCAATTTTGATTGCTACTCTGGCATTTTACTAGACAGTGCCCTCACTGATTCTCTACTTCAGAGTAAATATTGTAGCACTAGACGCACATTGAAAATTCCAAAGATAGGTAAGCA
Source organism: Perodicticus potto (assembly GCA_963574655.1). Taxonomy (NCBI): domain Eukaryota; kingdom Metazoa; phylum Chordata; class Mammalia; order Primates; family Lorisidae; genus Perodicticus; species Perodicticus potto. The sequence continues at coordinate 5,661 of CAUYRH010178789.1, forward strand.
GATAGATAGATAAATAAATAATTTTTTATTACAATGTCGATTTTATTATAATTTATACATGCAAAACACTGATGGATGTGTGCGTAATGAGTTCAGAAATGCGTTCAAAAAATATTGAATAAGCTCCTACCGTGTGCTCATCACAGTGCTAAAAATTAGTAGCTCAACTGAAACAAAATTGGAAGGAAAAGCAAGTAGGCACATTCTGAAGTGCTTAAAGAAGCTTCTCTATGGAATCAAGACGTCTAAGACTATGATTTCTGGAAATATTCTGCAGTTGATGTTTATGCCCTCTACTGGAGAATGTAGATTTACCATGTCTGGTCTAAGTCCAGCCTTGCAACTGTTGGGGTCATTTTTTTTTTTTTGGAGACAGAGCCTCAAGCTGTCACCCTGGATAGAGTGCTGTGGCATCACAGCTCACAGCAACCTCCAATTCCTGGGCTCAAGCGAGTCTCTTGCCTCCGCCTCCCAAGTGGCTGGGACTACTGGCGCCTGCCACAACGCCTGGCCATTTTTTTTTGGTTGCAGCCATCACTGTTGTTTGGCGGGCCCGGGCTGGATTCGAACCCACCAGCTCAGGTGTACGTGGCTGGCGCCTTAGCCCATTGAGCCACAGGCGCTGAGCCTGTTGGGGTCATTTTAAGGGATTAAGTTGGGGGTGAGGAAAGGCACAGATTAGTGGTGGGAGTTGAGAGTGGGCCTGAGGAAACAAACTTTTTTGAGGAGATATTCTCATTGTTTTCCCTTGGTAACTCTTTCCCAAAATTGCTCTAACATTTTAGAAATCTTTCTGATTTAAGCCCTTTTTTCACTTTGTGGCTAGAGACTCATGAGAATTTTCAAACTAGAAGGTAAAAATGTAAATTTTTTCCATAAACCTCTGTTAGTGCTTAAAAAATGCATATTTCTATTTCTGCTACTTATAAGCTTTTTGGGCATAGATACTGATATTTCAAGATTCACAGAAAAGTTGGGTCGTTTTCCCGACCTCCTCTTTTAGTCATTAGTTTATCCATTCATTCAAAATTTAGAAGGGAAAAGAATTGTAGTAAGTGAGGTTAATCATTTTCCTTCTCAATCTATACTTCTAAAGAAAATCAGTAAATATGTGGTTTTTCACCTTTTCTTATTTTAAATTTTTTTTATTTGAAAATCTTTCTCGATCACTTACGCTCTGCTTAGAATAGAAGACATGAAGTGGAATGAGCTGAAGTCTTTGTGTACATGTGTAAGAGCTCATTGTTGGACCAGTGTATATAACAATGCTCTAAAATGCTATATGGTTCTTACAGAATTAGAAATCATTATTCTTTTTAATAGTTTGTAATCAACATTAGCTAAGTAGAGCTATTGTCATTTACTGATGAAAATCTATGTAACATGCTTTAATAGTTTAAGTCCCTAGTGCTCAAACCTCAGAATAACGTGGTGGGCTTGTTAGAAGAGAGCCTACCCCCCCAGCCAGAGTTCCTGATTCAGTGCGTCTGGGGTCAGATCTAAGAATTTGTATTTCTAACATGTTCCCAAGTGAGGCTGATGTGGTCGGTCCCCCAAACACGTTTCGATTTAAATCAGGGCTCCACAAACTAAAGCCCAGCGGCTAAATCCAGCCACCACCTGTTTTGTAAAAATAGCTTTATTGGAACACAGCCACATCCATTCATATTGTCTGTGGCTGCTTTTGTGCTACTTTGACAGAGCTGAATAGTTGTGACAGAGGAGACCTTATGACCTATGTGGCCTAAAATATTTACTACCTGGCCCTGATAGAAAAGAAAAATGCCTACTTCTGATGTAAATGTTAATGGTATTATCATCTGAGATTCTCATTTGAAACAATTTCTATGACTTTTACTTAATCTTGAAAATCACCAATCTAAAGCAAGAATTACTTGTTTGATGCTTTGGGGGGTACTTAATGTATAACTTTAAGTATTTAACCAAACAGGTTCCAGACAGTCTTGACCAAAAAGTAAAATAGATTGTTTTCCACTCTCACAGAGCATGACTATGCCAGTAAGAAAAAGGGAATTAATAATACAGTTTAAAGAGTAAATCAGTTTGATGACCAGACCTAATTGTATTATTTGTCACATCAACTTCAAAATTCTGGATGTTTCAGATTAGCAGGCCATCTGTTGGCAAGCACGTAGAGATAGTGGTTATTAAAAAAAAATTTTTTTTTTCTGAAATAAATCATGGCAAGTTCTACTTCTTTCAGAATAAGAGTTTTTAGAAAGTAACTATTTACATAGTATCAGAATTAAAATTTGTTCTTTTAAATTAATCAAAACATGTCTGATACATACACTTATCAGTTTTGAGGGAAAGAACTTCTCCAGGATTCCCACCAGTTCTTCCACTTGGTGATGGGTCAATGGTGCACTCTAACTAATCTGTGGTTAATAGGGATGTTGAAGTTAGGATGTTTAAGACCCCAATAGGAAAACACAGTTGACACCTCTTGAATTTTGGAGAAAAGTTATTACCTCTTCATCAAGGAATTATTCTCTTGCCGAGGAACAACTTACAGGTTTACTAATGGACCTTTATTGCTTAGATTCCCTGACTGTGGTGGTTCTAAATCACAGCCACAGCTTAATTGATAGTCCTTCTTTGAAAGGTGGTGTCAATGTTCCTTCTGCTTCTGGGTGAGCTGCGACTGTGTTGACTAGGAGAGGAGTGGAAGTGATGGTCTGTGATTTCTATGACAAGGTCATGAAAGACCATGCAGCTTCTATTTGGGGCTGGAGCACATGCTTTTGGAGCTTTGACCAACCCTATGAGAAATCCAAAATCTCCCAGACTACAGCCTGTGAAAAGAAGCCTAAATCACACGCACTGGCTATGCAAAGGACTTTTATCAAAGTACCAGCTGCATCCCAGCCTTCAAGTCGTTCCAGCCCTCCAGATGATTTCAGCTTCCAGCTATTTGTATCACTTGCTGTTCAAATATTTCCAGCTGAGACCTCAAGCATTATATAGGAAAAAAACTATATAGCCCTTATAAATGGGATCCTTATAAGAAGGGAGACACCAGAGGTGCAAGTGCACAGAGAGTCAACCATGTGAAGAGGCAGAAAGAGGCAGCCGTCTGCAAGCTCAGGAGAGAGTCCTCAGAGGAGACCAACCCTGCTGGCAGTTTGATCCTGGACATTTAGCCTCCAGAACCACAAAAAATTAATTTCTGTGTGTAAAACAAAACAACACAAACAAAGCTATCCAAACTGTACATTCACTGAATTCACAGATGTGTAAGTACACAGAGGTAATTTATTAGGTAGCCATAAATAACTGGAAAAAAAATTGGTATGAGGAGTCGGGTGTGCTGTAACAACACCTAACTTATGGGACATTTTTTGGAAATAGGGCTGTGGATGAAAGTCTGAAAGATCACAAGGAGGCTGCTTGTCAAAATTTCTAGAAAAGTAAGAAAAATGCTAATAAAGCTAAAGGAAAGAGGACCCTTGCTATATAGTGATGGAAAGCTGGCAATTGTGCTGTTTGCAGCATTGTGGAAAATTGATCCAGTTAAGGAGATTTCCAGGTAGAGTATTGAAGCTATCACCTGGCTTCTTTTTTTCCTGTCTATTGCAAAAAACAAGAGAAAAGAAATAAAATAAAGAGCACATTTCCATTTTCAAATAGAATTTAGAAGAAAAATAGAGGGCTCAGAATGGTCTTTCCAACTAGTAGAGGCAATATAAGAAAGGACTTCAGGGCAGAAATTAAATCCAAGATATTGTCAGTAAAATGCAGTTTCAGAGTAAAGAGTAAGGCATATGGATATAGTAAAGAATGGCACATCTACAAGGACAGACAGGAAGAGTTCTCAATTTGTTTTACTAATAATTCATATACTACCCTTACTCTTGCCAACCATTATCTTATGCTTGGTGGATTTTTTGCTTTTGTAAATGATAATTTCACTAGCTTTACTTTGCACCTACTTTTATTATCATGGAAATACAGAACCAACAGGGAAGCCTTCAAACGGTATGTATTTGTATGACTTACATTCTGATGATTTTAGGGAGGGCAGTGCTGAAACTCATTCTGAAGCTGCTGCAAATTGCTTGGCCATTCTTCACTTTTCTCAAGGGAGTGGATAAAGTTATGATAATAGTTACTTGGTAATCATGTTTCTTTGTCTAAATCATTTTAAAGGAGATCCCTGAAGGTTAAATGCATTTATTCAGGAATGAAAAAAATAAGGAACTCAATAAAACGTATCATTTTTTCTTCCTTCTTTTCTACACCAATCTTATAGCCTAAAAAAATTACACTTAAAATACTAAGATAATGAAACTGCGTATATGAGTGTCTATTTCAGAAAACACTAAGTTTTTATGGCAAAGATTTAATGTAAGTGCTCAATTTATTGTATAATTAGTATATTATGTTATATACTAAATATGTAATATAGCTAATGTTGTAAATCACATATTTCATCTTTGAAAATTTCTTTCCTAAATATTCAAATATAGAACTTTTAAAATTAATGTATAATTTTTTATCTCAAGTAATAGGGAGTGACTAATTAGCCAGGTAATGCTAACCTTAGCATTTTAAAGATTTTAAAGTTATTGAATATTCCTGTTACTATCAATGAGTTGTCTAATTGTTTAATATAAAGGTATAAATCTCAAACCATTGACTATTTGGTAAGACTTCTCAGTGTTTGATTTTGACAAGTAACAATGGACTCAAGTGATTAGTCATATTGCAACTGGATAATTTACATATGTAATACTAGTATTTATAATTTAACAACATAAGTATCTGATATTAGGTATTAACAAATGCTTTTAAAAGCAGATAATTTAAAATTGGCATTAACTAATTGATATTTAATGTTGAAACCAGTTAAACTTCCATTAATTGAGGATATTTACTTTTTGCTTTGCATATGGAAATGAATGTTGTAGGTAGCCAGTCCGCAATCGTCTTCTGCCATAATGATCCGTGATTAGTGTGTTTGCAAGCCAGCGCTATGTACCATTCACACTAAAACAATTTAAGAGGTGAAAGAAATAAAGGGATTTTTTTTTGAAATAGTTACATTCCTAAGCTTTACAGACCCCAACTGATTCTTTTGGAGACCACTCAGGTAATTATCACAGGAATTCCTTAATTTAAAATTAGGTTGTATGGTAAAACATTCATCTGTAATTCGACTGATTAAAATTTGAATTGAAAATAGTATAAGAAGTGTTCTTGAGTAGACAGAAAAAGAAGAAACAATGAAATGCATTATGTTCCCCCAAACACTTTGTATTTGAGATGAAAAAGCAGAAACCTATTTTTAAATTAAAAAACAGCAAAGCAGTATTGTCTTAGTTTACTTCTGGAAGAGAAGACCAAAGAAAAGAAGTTTATCTGGCTTACAGTTCACAAGCACGGTGCCACATGTAGTGGGGACCTTTGTGCTTTGTCATAATGTGGCAAAAGACATCATGTGGTGAAAGAGAGAGAGAGTGGAAGAAAGAGAAGAGAATCAGGCTGAAATCATCCTTTCATTAGGAGCCCATTCTCACAGTAATGGTATTAATCCATTCATAAAGGCGGAGCCCTCATTACCTAATCTACTTAAAGGTTCTACTTAAAGGTTGAATACCATCAACATGGTAACAAAATTCCAACATAAGTTATGGAGGAAACATTCAAACCAGGAAAAATATCAAATTAAAAAATATAGCATTATCTTGAATGTTTGTATTTAATTTGAGGAGTCCCAAATTAGTGTGTCTTTTCTTGCCTAGGGCTCTGAACACATTGAGAAATAAAATATCAAATATTAAGTCAATATTAAGAACAGAGAGCAGGTTGAAAGATGTGGTGTGGTGTGAGATACAAATGGATTTTTAATGTGAGCCATAGAATTAAGCAATCTTACAAATCCAGGCACCAATTCCTCTTATACTTAAGAAATTTGGATACGGATGTTACACCATCATCTCAAAATGAACGAAAATGAATTTTTTTTTATTGTCTAATGACTTCTCTATTTCTCTTAGCAACAATATCCAACATGGTTCTTCTGGATTTCAGATTGAAATTTCTCAGAATCTTCAATGCTATGTCTTTCTCCCTCTCTCTCTTAATTTAGATTAAAAACGTGGCTAATCCTTCAGCTAAATTACCTATATTTGTTTATCATTTTCCATTCCTAATGATACTTGATATTACTTTGTACTTGGATCTCTTGTAAAAATGCAAGCTAGTTTTGCTATGTACTAGCTCTAAAAATTTCTAATTAACCATATAAGAATAGCTCTCTGGCAAACCTATAATTTTACACTTGTTATCTATTACCATTTTATGGTTCACATTGCCACAATTATGTTTTGCAAATTGAGATACACAAAAGAGTAGGGGGAATTTTATGTTTCAGTGTAAATGTATGCATTCTTTAGAGCCTTTCCTGGAGACTCTGATTCTAAGGGCTCTGCACTTATGTTGATCTGTTACAATAAGTTAGCTGTAAATTACTGATAGCAACGCAAAATAAGTCTTATCTTTAGACATGCAAGCAAATTCTGTCAGGTGGATGTTCAAGAGATTTCCCTCCTTATTATGGAAGAAGCAATTTTGCCTCCATTTACAAATTCACCTCAATATTTCTGATGTATAAACTTGACTGTTCTTTAGAATACCCTTTGAATAGATTTTAACATCTTACCAGTTTGCTCATCAATAATAAATTTAATAAATTTTTTGCAATGTGTTTACTTTCTATCTATATAAGGCTCATAATTTTACCTTTTAAAAATTATCATAAAAAAGAAATGAGTTCAGTTTTGTGATTTTTTAATATAATAGTTTGCTTATTCTTCAAAAATAGAATTCTTTTTAATTAAAATTTCTACAGGGAACATGAATTAAAAACAAATGTGAAAAGCAGTAAAATTAAAAATGGCAGTGAAAAGATATCAGAACAACTTTAAATCACCAAGAGATGAAATAGCACTATTTCTGCAAATCTCTCCAAGGAATGTGATAGTAAAGAGCAAACACAGCATTGGCACTGTAAATAAGTATAACATTCAGCTACACAGCCTATTTTAAATGTAATTCTTATTATTTTAGATGCAAATGAGACTAGACTTTATTTTCCCTTGGGCAAAAAGATCTCCTCAGTAACCTGATTCAACCATTGTTTTTGGGAAGATATTTGAGCAAAAGTTATGAGTATTTTAAAAGAAAGACATAGAAATTTTATATTAAAAAAATAGAGGAGAAGACTTGACTAAGAGGAACAGCCAAATGAGCAAATAACTGGATGACTCAGACATTCTCCTTATCCTAAAGGATGGTAGTCTAGTAAGGGAGACAGATATACAGTCACATGTTGTTTAATGATGGGGATACATGCTAAGAAATCTATCATTAGGCTATTTCACCATTTTCCCAACATTATAGAGTGTACTTACACAAACCTAGATGGCATAGTCTACTACACACATAGGCTATCTGGGATGGCCTCTTGTTTTATATAGCCTGTTACTTTACTGGATACTGTAGGCAGTTGTAACACAATGGTACGTATTTGTGTATCTAAACATAGAAAAGGTAGAGTAATAAGACAGCATTATAATCTCATGGGACCACTGTTCTTGTGTATGTGGTTGATTTATTGACCAAAATGTAGTTACGCAGTGCATGATTGTATAGGAGAAATGAATACAAAAATGTAGGAAAAGGGTGAGGAGCAGGATAGTGGACCGAAGATATCTTCTTACCAACTACCTGCAGTGAGACAGGGGAAAGTGGACTTCAGCAACTGCTGACTGGGGAACCTACCCCAAATCATCACTCCAGGGGCACAGTGAAGCAGTAGAAGACTTCAGGGGCCAGCCAGGGGGTCTGGGAGCTGAGGAAAACTGACACAGAAGGCAGGTGCTTGGTATGGGCAGAGGCCTATTACTCAGCTGGCTTTGCTATGGAGGACTGGAGATGGGAAAGGGCTGTCCTGCATTTTTTTTCTGGACTGAACTGGATTAGCAAGTAAACTCAAACAGTGTTGGTTGGCCAGGGCTGAATGCTGGCAGGGATGGTTCTTGCATTGGCTAGGTGCTGGTGGGTGCTGCCATTGTGGGAAGGTTGTGCACATGGAGGGAACAGTCCATGGTGTCCTAGTGTATGGCCAGCTCTGGCATGTCTGCTGAACTTGAGCAGCCATTTGTGTGGGGTGCTGAGTGGTCCCTGCACCCCCTGGGAGGTGCACATTGGGAAGGCCACTTTGTTGTCAGGGGACACTGTTTGATGGGCCTTCTGGGAAGTCTGGTGAGAGATTTGAGACACCAGTACTACAGGGACTGGATGCTGAAACAAATAGGCCCAGATTGAGGGCAAAGAAGTCAGGAAGACAAGACCTGGTCTCCTTTGCCACTAGAGAGTGGCTTCTAACCCCCGTCATATACAGTTAAATCCAGCATGTGTTCTCCATCTCCCTAACATCATAGCACCACCTGGTGTCCAGGCAATATATTTATACACACAGACACACACACACACAAACACACACACACACACACTCACCCCATACATATATTGTTTTAGTTTTTTGCTTCTTTTTTCAATTTTTTCCTTAGTTTTTTTTTTCTTTTCTCTTTCATTGTTGTTTAATCCTTTCTTGTTTGGTTGCATTTTTATTTTTTCAATTTTACTTTTTTCAATACCAGGGGCTCCTCCATATTGGTAATGGTTTTTCAGTCTCATTTATTCTTTCTTTCTTTTTTATGTCTCTCCTTTTTCTCTCTTTTTGTAGGTATATTTCTACTTTCTTCATCTTTCCCACATAAATTTCTCATACGACAGCTAATATCCTTACTTTTCTTCTTTATCTTATATAAATTGTATTCTTAATTTTCTTTATGTATTTTTACAATTATCATTTTTTTCCTTTTATATGAAGGCTAGAGGGTCATGGATTTGTCAGCATGGGGGTTGTCACATCATTGGTCTGGCACAATGAGGCCATTAGCTTATTGTCCAGGATGTCTTTATGGCTTTGACCTTTGCATAGAATGTATCAGTAGGTCCCCACTGAGACACATTGCTGATTTCTTTCTATTTTTGGCAGAGGTGGGGTCTTGATTTTTCCCAGGCTGGTAAGGAGCTCCTGACTTTGAAGGACACACCAGCTTGGCTCCCCAAAGTCTGAGAGCTGAGGGGAGGTGAAAGCACCCTGCTGAACACCACCATTTCTCCTGTTGCTCTATTCTCTGCTACTGTCCCTTTTATTCAATTCTTTCCTTCTACCTCCCCTTTTTGTTTTTCCACTTTATCCTTTTCTTTCTTCCTTCTTGCTCTTTACTCTTATTTTCCCTTTGGTCTTATACCAAAAAGCTGCTTCAATACCTAATCTCTGAGACAAGGTAATTTAAAGAGAAGAAGGTAGTGAGAAGGAAAAAGTAGGGGAAGGAATTGAACAAGAAGAAAATACACATGATGAGGAATGAACAGAAAAATTCTGGCAACATAAAAAACCAGAATAGAGCAACCCCCCAAGGTACCATGAAATAGTTATTACAGAGGATTCTACCTATATAGAATTAATGGAAATGACAGAAAGGGAATTTAAAATGTGGATGGCAAAAACAATATAGTGAATTGATGAGAAAGTGGAAAACAGAACAAAAAATGGATAAAAGATATGAAGAATATAAAATGGATATGGTAGAGCTTAAGGACTTAAAGGAGTTAATCAGGGAACTTAAAGGTACAGTAGAAAGTATCAATAACAGATTAGACCATGGAGAAGAAAGACTTTTAGAGGTAGATGACAAAGGTCTTGAGCTAACAAAGGTAGTTAAAGAGGCAGAAGAGAACACAGAAAAAGCAGAACATTTTCTCAGAGAATTATGGAACTTCATAGAGCATTCAAACATACAAATTACAGGTATTCCTGATAGGGAAGGAGAACATCCCAAAGGAATGGAATCCCTACAGGAGGATATCACAAATGAAAATTTCCCAAGTATCACTAAAAATTCCAAAACACTCATAGAGGGAGATTGAACTCTGATTCATCTCAACACAAATAGAGCTTTCCAAAACATATTTTAATGAGCCTATCCAAAATCAAGATGAAAGAGAAAATTCTGAAAGCAGGCAGGAGTAAATGCCAATTGATCTACAGGGGCAGATACATTGGGATTTCAATGGATTTCTCTGCTGAAACTTTCCAAGCCAGAAGAGAATAGTCATCTACCTTAATCTTCTTAAATAAGAGGCAGAAAAGAAGAGAGAGAAAGGCCCAGATTGAGGGCAAAAGAGTCAGGAAGACAAGACCTGGTCTCCTTTGTAACTAGAGGGTGGCTGCTAACCTCCATCATATACAGTTAAATCCAGCATGTGTTTTCCATCTCCCTGACATCATAGCACATTATTTAGAATTCTGTATTCTGCTAAACTAAGCTTCAAAATTGATGGAGAAATCAAATCTCTCACTGATATACCAACATTGAGGAAACTTGCCACAATAAGACCAGCTCTACAGGAAATACTTAGATGTATTCCCCACACTCAACATCACAATGGACCACCAGCCAAGTAAGCACCCACAAACTAAAGGACAAAACCTAGCTTCCACAAAGGCACAAAGGATAAAAATAAGGAATGAACCTTCACAGAAAAAGACAAATAGAACTTGACCACACTTATCAATTCTCTTAGTAAATATTAACAGCTTGAATTCTCCACTGAAGAGGCACAGGCTGGCTGATTGGAAAAAGAAAAAAAAGAAAAGAAAAGAAAAAACCACAATTCATTCATTTGTTGTCTCCAGGAAACACATCTAACCACCTAAACTTGAAAGACAAAACAAGACTCAATGTGAAGGGTTGGAAAACAGTATTTCAGGTAAATGGAATCAAAAGACAGCAGGTGTCACAATCTTATTTTCAGACACAAGTGGATTTAAAGCTACTAAAGTTAAGAAAGACAAGGATGGTCACTTCTTACTGGTCAAAGGAACAATACATCAAGAGGACATTTCAATTCTAAATATTTATGCACCCAACTTAATTGCTCCCAGATTTATAAAACAGACCTTCATTGGTCTGAGAAATATGATATCCTATATAACATCACAATAGCGAGGGACTTTCTCATCCCTCTGGCAGAACTGGTCAGATCTTCTAAACAGTAATTAAGCAAAGATACAAGGGACATAAACGCGACCCTAGAAGAAATGGGCTTAACAGACAAATACGAAACACACCATCCAAAAGCTAAGAAATATACATTCTTCTTGACAGCCTATAGAACATACTGCAAAATAGATCATATCCTAGGGCACAAATCAAACCTCAACAAAATGAAAAGAATTGGAATTATGCATTATATCTTCTGAGACCCTAAGGCAATAAAGCCGAAGATATTAACAAATGGAAGAATGTACCATGCTCTTGGCTGAGAAGAATCAACACTATTAAAATATCTATATTACCCAAAGCAATTACACATTCAATGCAAACAATGTGGGGTGTATGGCATACCTGTTGGGAGTGGGACAGAACTAAAACAGAGACCATACCTAACAAATTCAAATATGGTGACCTGGTTGTTTGTACTTTCACAATAACCTGAAATAACAACAACAATGACAACAAAAAAAAAAAAAAAAAAAGAGGAAGAAAAAAGTAGGATAAAGTGTTAGTTCCCTGTTGCTGTTACAACAAATCACTACAAATATAACAGCTTAACATAAAATTTAAATCACAGTTTAACAGTTTAATAGATCAGAAGTTCAACATGGATCTCACTGGGCTAAAATCAAGGTATTGGAAGAACTGCATTTTTTACTAGAACCCTTGGGGAAAAGTACTTCCAAGCTGATTTTAGATTGTTGGCAATATTCAACTGTAGGTGACATTTTTAATGTTCCAAAATATTAAGAGAAAACAAATGTCTTTTTGCAAAAGGCTACAAGGTGATTGGAACACTATACAATCATGCACTGTATAATCATATTTTGGTCAACAACCTACCACATACACAAGAATCATGGCCCCATGAGATTATAATACTGTATTATTACTGTACCTTTTTTATGTTTTAGTGTGGCAGTCACCAGAATAGTGTTCATTGTCTCCAATAGGTAAGTTTTTATTCCTCACCCCCTCCCACCCTCTCTCCTTCTTGGTTTCCAGTGTCTTTTAAATTTCTTTGTGCTCATGTGTTTCCATTGTTTAGCTCTCAATTATTAGTGAATACATGGCGTATTTAATTTTCCATTCCTGAGATACTTAGGATAATCATCTTCAGTTCCAGCCAGGTTGCTGCAAATGACAGCATTCCTTTGTATGGTTGAATAGCACTCCATGATGTATATTTTCTTAATCCACTCATGAATTGATTGGCATTTAGATTGATCCTACATCTATGCAATTGTGATTTGTGCTGTGATAAATATTTGAGTGCATATATCTTTTTTATAAAATGATTTCTTCTCCTTGGGATAGGTACCCAGATAGTTACTACATTTATTTTGTTCAGGAATCTCCATGCTATTTTCTATAGAGGTTGTACTAATTTTTAGTCCCACCAACAATATATAAGCATTTCTTTCTCTCTGGATCCATCTATTATTATTTTTTTTAATTAATTATTTATTTGTTTTTAAATAATGGCCGTTATGACAAATGTAAAGTAATATCTCATTGTGGTTTAAATTTGTATTTCCTTTATGATAGTGATGTTGAGCATTTTTTTCATATGTTCATTGGCCATTTGTATATCTTCTCTTGAAAAGAATTATCTTCTGTGCAGATGCTTTTTAATTTAATTACATCCCATATATTAAGTTTTGTTATTGTTTTATTTGCCTTTGGGATGCATGGATGAAGTCTTTGCATAGGGTGATGTCTAGAAAAGTTTTCCCTGCATTTTATTTTAGCATTTGTATGGTTTCATGCCTTACAATTAAGTCCTTTATATACCTTGAATTAATTTTTGTATATAGTATGAGATAGATATTTTGTTTCATTCCTTGTCATGTGGCTATCAGCTTTCACAGCACCATTTATTGAAAGACTTCCTCTTTTCAGTTTATATTGTTGTCTGCTTTGTTGATGATCAGTTAGTTTCAGGTAGATACTTTTATTTCGGTGTTCTCTATTCTATTCCATTGGTCTATATCTCTGCTTTTGTATCAATATGATACTGTTTTGATTACTATCAGTTGTATTATAACTTGAAATCAAGTAATATGATCCTTCCAAATTTTTTTCTTTTTGCTTAACACTGCTTTGGCTCTTCAGGCTTGTTTCAGTTCCAGATGAAGCTTAGATTTATTTTTTCTACATCTGTAAAATATAATGTTAGTATTTAAATGGGAATTATGCTGTTTCTATAATTCACGTTGAGTAGCATGGACATTTTAATAATGTTGATTCTACTGGTCCATGAGTGGGGATGTTTTTACAGTTGTTTGCGTCATCCATGATTTCTTTCATCAGTTTTTTATATTTCTCTTTGTAAAACTCTTTCACCTTCTTAAGTATAATTCTAGGTTTGTTTGTTTGTTTGTTTTTTGGAGACAGAGTCTCACTTGATATAGTGCCATGGCATCATAGTTCACAGCAACCTCACATTCTTGAGGTCAAGCAATCCTCTTGCCTCAGCTTTCCAAGTATGTGGGACTACAGGCACCCACCATAACACCTGGCTATTTTTAGAGATAGGGTCTTGTTCTTGCTCACGCTGATCTGAAACTCATGAACTCAAGCAGTTTTTCCTGCCTAAGCCTCCCAGAGTGCTAGGATTATAGCTATGAGCCACCACACCTGGCCTTCTAGGTATTTTTGAAGTGAGATTATTTTTTACTGCTCACTGGCAGTAGGATCATTCTTACCTTCTAGAGACCATTTGCATTCCCTGGCTTATGACTTCCTTCAATGTTAAATCCATCAGTGGCAGGTCAGGTCCTTCTCCTATTTTAGTTTCTTCTGTTCTCTCTTTCTGTCTCATCTCTGTCACTTTACTCTGCTACCTTCCTCTGTTGCAGCCCATACAGTCTATGGCTAGGAGGAGTGAGAGTTGTAAGAAATACCTGTATAGCTCAATAATGGAAAACTTTAGTGGAAAGGGCGTGGAGAGAGATTTAGCTCTCCTAACAAGCATGAGAGCTCGCAAGATGAGAGCAGTGGTGGATTGGCAGTCTCTACACCTGTGGTATTGAGAGCCTTCAGATTAGCCTTATATTAGGCTGGAGGAGAAGGCAGTCAAGGAGCATGCGCATTCTATCATGGACTCCTTTACTCTGACTCTGTCTCCTCGCCAGCCTGCAGAATGCCAGCATGGCGTCTTTCTGCTGAAGATTACAAAGCTCTGCTAAAGACTAAGTTCTATCTTTCTAAGAAGACTGCGTTATTCTCTCTAAGGCTCTCTCTCTCTCCAGCTAAAGTAGATAGCCCTCAGGAACCGAAGAGAAACTGAACCTGAGCAAGGTAAGTTAGCGGTCCACGTCCAGAACCTAGTTAAGCTGGGCCCGAGACCTGGCCAGTCCAGGGCCCTGACAAGTGGAGTCAGAAGTGACATGTAACATTCCTCTTTGGCTTTCAAGATCTTATATACCTTGGTCTCATCTTACCTTAAGGTCCACTGATTGTAACCTTAATTACATCTGTAGAGTCTCTTCACAACAGTACTTATAGTGTTTGAATAATCTGATGATGGGAATCTTAGGATGGGGAAAATTTGAGAATTATGACTTCCATAGATAATCATCAATAGTCGTGCTATGTATAGGATATATTCAGAGCTCTGCACCAAGGTGTCTAGTGACTACGCTTAAGAACACTGAAATTATCATTGTAATGACTGTCACTTTTATGAATCTTTTTGCCACGATTGCAGTGATTGCATTCAGCGTCTTTATTCCTATCATAGCTGATGTTAAGAATTTTGATTCTTTGGGTGCCAAACATCCTAGGAAGGGTATTTATAAAATGCACATTTAAGCTTTATTCTTTCTTTTTGTAGCCTCCTTGTCCTAGGACACAGGCAGGAGTCCCTGGGCATTTGTCCAGAGAGCAATCTAATATAAAAATACTCCACATAATGTTTCCCCTCTGACAACAAGTCCATTATCCTTGAAACAATCTCCTATATATCTATATTTTTACCCTGAAGAATGAGTTCTTCAGAGGCTCCTTGGACTCTGATATAAACAGACTCCTGTTATTCCTTCTCCTGAGATCTATAGGCTCTCCCAGATACGTCCAAGTCTTAGGATAAACATAAAACCAGTCTAAACTGAAATCCTTGTTACACAATCCTGCAAACATGTACAATAGAACTTCCATTTTCCTCAGATTTGGAGTATTTGTTTAAACTTCCAAATTCATGATCTGCATTCAAAGGCTTCCCCATGATTTCTGCAAATTACTCTCCAGCTTACTTCTTCATGTTCCTGTCCCTCCCCGCCCCCACATTTGTGTATATTGATCTGTTGAGACCTACTTTAGCAGTGTGTAATAGAAATGCAACAGCAAGCAAAGACAGATTTTATTCTTCTCAGTCTATCTCCAAAATTTCATTTTTTCCTCAGGCTCTTTTTATCTTTCTGGTCCTCCCTAACCCCTCAGCATACTGCCTTTATCTGCCTGTTGCCAGATGGCTGCCTCACCTACTATCTCTTAATCACACTATCTGCAGGAAAAAAAAAAAAAGAGGAGTCGAGGAGGCACCTGAGTGAGGAAACCAAAATCCCCATTGTTCCACCACTTGTGTCTCATTTGCGAGAACTGTGTACCTGGGCACATTTTTATGCTCAAGAAAAAAAAAAATGAGGTTCTTTTAATAAAGAAGAAGGAGGTGGGGTATTGGGCAGGTATTAACAATAGCTGCCCTAATGTGTGCCTTCTTACTTCTAATTCAAAGGAACTTGAGCAAAGAGGCCTGTCACTTATCATTTTCCACCAAAGACCACTCTGCACCTAACATTTCAAAAATTTATTAATTTTGCTGTCGCAGAGCTGGTCCAGACCCTGCCAACTGCGCCAGATGTGGCGACTGCTTAAATAATCACACAAGACATGGATTGAGGGTACAAGATGCAAGATTTTGTTAAAGATCTGAGACTTCATTGTGAATGAGGCAATTTCTTGCCAGCTCTACTTGCTCTTTCCTACTCCTTGATACACACCATAGGGTCACCCCATCTAATATAGAATTTCTAACGTGGAATGCCTGTGTCAGCCATTAATATAATAATTTCTCACACTTGCCAACCTACATGGTGCTTTTGATATAAAACATATTTTAGCAAGAAGGAAATGTGCATGCTCTACATACACTGTCAAAATAACATTATGTTCCAACATTCACATAATTGCACATAATTGCCATCTCCAAAAGTCAATATTACTGTCCATATTGGGAAAAACTATTGTCATGCCTTAAGAAAGCAGTATTTAAAAACTATTCTCCTAGAGTTAAATAGATGTTTTTTTTTTTTAAATTAAATCATAGCTGTGTGCATTAATGCAATCATGGGGTACAATGTGCTGGTTTTATATACAATTTGAAATATTTTCATCAAACTGGTTAACATAACCTTCATGGCATTTTCTTAGTTCTTGTGTTAAGACACTTATATTCTACACTTAGTAAATTTCAC